>JAAAWM010011778.1:0-103868 GCA_036873465.1 Thinopyrum obtusiflorum | reverse complement strand
ATCTTGCTTAAGGTGTTACTCTGTTTCATACTTAATACCCTAGATGCATGCTGAATAGCGGTCGATGGGTGGAGTAATAGTAGTAGATGCAGGCAGGAGTCGGTCTACTTGTCTCGGACGTGATGCCTATATACATGGTCATTGCCTTGAATATCGTCATAACTATGCGCTTTTCTATCAATTGCCCAACAGTAATTTGTTTACCCACCGTATGCTATGTGTTCGAGAGAGAAGCCTCTAGTGAAAACTATGGCCCCTGGGTCTACTTTTATCATATATCAAAATCCAAAAAATACCTTGCTGCAATTTATTTACTTTTATTTTCTTTTGCAATTTACTTTTCTTTCTATCACTATCAGAATTAATCCTTGCAAGTGGCCGCTAAGGGGATTGACAACCCTCTTATTTGCGTTGGGTGCAAGTATTTGCTTTTGTGTGTGTAGGTGCTGCTAACGAGGTTCTGTGTGGTTGTCCTACTGGATTGATAATCTTGATTCTTAACTGAGGGAAATACTTATCTCTACTGTACTGCATCATCCTCTCCTCTTTGGGGAAATCCCAACGCAGTTCAGCAGCACCAAAAGGTCCGGGGAGGTTCCAAAACCTTTCAAAATAGAGACCCTAGTGGGCTACCTCCTTGGCTGACCCGGGGGGGGGGGGGGGGGGGGGGGGGGGGGGGGGGGGGGGGGGGGGGGGGGGGGGGGGGGGGGGGGGGGGGGGGGGGGGGGGGGGGGGGGGGGGGGGGGGGGGGGGGGGGGGGGGGGGGGGGGGGGGGGGGGGGGGGGGGGGGGGGGGGGGGGGGGGGGGGGGGGGGGGGGGGGGGGGGGGGGGGGGGGGGGGGGGGGGGGGGGGGGGGGGGGGGGGGGGGGGGGGGGGGGGGGGGGGGGGGGGGGGGGGGGGGGGGGGGGGGGGGGGGGGGGGGGGGGGGGGGGGGGGGGGGGGGGGGGGGGGGGGGGGGGGGGGGGGGGGGGGGGGGGGGGGGGGGGGGGGGGGGGGGGGGGGGGGGGGGGGGGGGGGGGGGGGGGGGGGGGGGGGGGGGGGGGGGGGGGGGGGGGGGGGGGGGGGGGGGGGGGGGGGGGGGGGGGGGGGGGGGGGGGGGGGGGGGGGGGGGGGGGGGGGGGGGGGGGGGGGGGGGGGGGGGGGGGGGGGGGGGGGGGGGGGGGGGGGGGGGGGGGGGGGGGGGGGGGGGGGGGGGGGGGGGGGGGGGGGGGGGGGGGGGGGGGGGGGGGGGGGGGGGGGGGGGGGGGGGGGGGGGGGGGGGGGGGGGGGGGGGGGGGGGGGGGGGGGGGGGGGGGGGGGGGGGGGGGGGGGGGGGGGGGGGGGGGGGGGGGGGGGGGGGGGGGGGGGGGGGGGGGGGGGGGGGGGGGGGGGGGGGGGGGGGGGGGGGGGGGGGGGGGGGGGGGGGGGGGGGGGGGGGGGGGGGGGGGGGGGGGGGGGGGGGGGGGGGGGGGGGGGGGGGGGGGGGGGGGGGGGGGGGGGGGGGGGGGGGGGGGGGGGGGGGGGGGGGGGGGGGGGGGGGGGGGGGGGGGGGGGGGGGGGGGGGGGGGGGGGGGGGGGGGGGGGGGGGGGGGGGGGGGGGGGGGGGGGGGGGGGGGGGGGGGGGGGGGGGGGGGGGGGGGGGGGGGGGGGGGGGGGGGGGGGGGGGGGGGGGGGGGGGGGGGGGGGGGGGGGGGGGGGGGGGGGGGGGGGGGGGGGGGGGGGGGGGGGGGGGGGGGGGGGGGGGGGGGGGGGGGGGGGGGGGGGGGGGGGGGGGGGGGGGGGGGGGGGGGGGGGGGGGGGGGGGGGGGGGGGGGGGGGGGGGGGGGGGGGGGGGGGGGGGGGGGGGGGGGGGGGGGGGGGGGGGGGGGGGGGGGGGGGGGGGGGGGGGGGGGGGGGGGGGGGGGGGGGGGGGGGGGGGGGGGGGGGGGGGGGGGGGGGGGGGGGGGGGGGGGGGGGGGGGGGGGGGGGGGGGGGGGGGGGGGGGGGGGGGGGGGGGGGGGGGGGGGGGGGGGGGGGGGGGGGGGGGGGGGGGGGGGGGGGGGGGGGGGGGGGGGGGGGGGGGGGGGGGGGGGGGGGGGGGGGGGGGGGGGGGGGGGGGGGGGGGGGGGGGGGGGGGGGGGGGGGGGGGGGGGGGGGGGGGGGGGGGGGGGGGGGGGGGGGGGGGGGGGGGGGGGGGGGGGGGGGGGGGGGGGGGGGGGGGGGGGGGGGGGGGGGGGGGGGGGGGGGGGGGGGGGGGGGGGGGGGGGGGGGGGGGGGGGGGGGGGGGGGGGGGGGGGGGGGGGGGGGGGGGGGGGGGGGGGGGGGGGGGGGGGGGGGGGGGGGGGGGGGGGGGGGGGGGGGGGGGGGGGGGGGGGGGGGGGGGGGGGGGGGGGGGGGGGGGGGGGGGGGGGGGGGGGGGGGGGGGGGGGGGGGGGGGGGGGGGGGGGGGGGGGGGGGGGGGGGGGGGGGGGGGGGGGGGGGGGGGGGGGGGGGGGGGGGGGGGGGGGGGGGGGGGGGGGGGGGGGGGGGGGGGGGGGGGGGGGGGGGGGGGGGGGGGGGGGGGGGGGGGGGGGGGGGGGGGGGGGGGGGGGGGGGGGGGGGGGGGGGGGGGGGGGGGGGGGGGGGGGGGGGGGGGGGGGGGGGGGGGGGGGGGGGGGGGGGGGGGGGGGGGGGGGGGGGGGGGGGGGGGGGGGGGGGGGGGGGGGGGGGGGGGGGGGGGGGGGGGGGGGGGGGGGGGGGGGGGGGGGGGGGGGGGGGGGGGGGGGGGGGGGGGGGGGGGGGGGGGGGGGGGGGGGGGGGGGGGGGGGGGGGGGGGGGGGGGGGGGGGGGGGGGGGGGGGGGGGGGGGGGGGGGGGGGGGGGGGGGGGGGGGGGGGGGGGGGGGGGGGGGGGGGGGGGGGGGGGGGGGGGGGGGGGGGGGGGGGGGGGGGGGGGGGGGGGGGGGGGGGGGGGGGGGGGGGGGGGGGGGGGGGGGGGGGGGGGGGGGGGGGGGGGGGGGGGGGGGGGGGGGGGGGGGGGGGGGGGGGGGGGGGGGGGGGGGGGGGGGGGGGGGGGGGGGGGGGGGGGGGGGGGGGGGGGGGGGGGGGGGGGGGGGGGGGGGGGGGGGGGGGGGGGGGGGGGGGGGGGGGGGGGGGGGGGGGGGGGGGGGGGGGGGGGGGGGGGGGGGGGGGGGGGGGGGGGGGGGGGGGGGGGGGGGGGGGGGGGGGGGGGGGGGGGGGGGGGGGGGGGGGGGGGGGGGGGGGGGGGGGGGGGGGGGGGGGGGGGGGGGGGGGGGGGGGGGGGGGGGGGGGGGGGGGGGGGGGGGGGGGGGGGGGGGGGGGGGGGGGGGGGGGGGGGGGGGGGGGGGGGGGGGGGGGGGGGGGGGGGGGGGGGGGGGGGGGGGGGGGGGGGGGGGGGGGGGGGGGGGGGGGGGGGGGGGGGGGGGGGGGGGGGGGGGGGGGGGGGGGGGGGGGGGGGGGGGGGGGGGGGGGGGGGGGGGGGGGGGGGGGGGGGGGGGGGGGGGGGGGGGGGGGGGGGGGGGGGGGGGGGGGGGGGGGGGGGGGGGGGGGGGGGGGGGGGGGGGGGGGGGGGGGGGGGGGGGGTGATATATCTCATGAATTTAATTCCTCTAAGTTTAGTAGACAACCTCATGAAAAGAATTACCCTAGAAAAAATTAGAAGAAGACTTTCAGGATGAAGCGCCGCCGTCTTGAGGCGGAACCTGGGCAGGAGCTATTTTGCTCTCCGGCGGAGCGATTCCGCCGGGGATACTTCCCTCCGGGAGGGGGAAATCAAAGCCATCGACATCACCAACGATCCTCTCATCATGGGAGGACCAATCTTCATCAACATCTTCACCAGCACCATCTCATCTCAAACCCTAGTTCATCTCTTGTATTCAATCTTTGTCTCAAAACCTTAGATTGGTACCTGTGGGTTGCTAGTAGTGTTGATTACAACTTGTAGTTGATGCTAGTTGGTTTATTTGGTGGAAGATTATATGTTTAGATCCTTAATGCTATTCAATACCCCTCTAATCTTGAACATGAATATGATTTGTGAGTAGTTACTTTTGTTCTTGAGGACATGCGAGAAGTCTTGTCGTAAGTAATCATGTGAATTTGGTATTCGTTCGATATTTTGATGATATGTATGTTGTGCTTCCTTTAGTGGTGTCGTGTGAACGTCGACTACATGACACTTCAGCATCTTTGGGCCTAAGGGAAGGCATTGTGGAGTAGTAATTAGATGATGGGTTGCTAGATTGATAGAAGCTTAAACCCTAGTTTATGCGCTATTCCGTAAGGGGCTGATTTGGATCCATATGTTTCATGCTATGGTTAGAGTTATCTTAATTCTTCTTTCGTAGTTGCGGATGCTTGCGAGAGGGGGTAATCATAAGTGGGAGGCTTGTTCAAGTAAGAACAGCACCCAAGCACTGGTCCACCCACATATCAAATTACCAAATTAGCGAACGCGAATCAAACAAACATGATGAAAGTGACTAGATGAAATTCCCGTGTGTCCTCGAGAACGCTTTGCTTATTATAAGAGATTGTTCCGGCTTGTCCTTTGCTATAAAAAGGATTGGGCCACGTTGCTGCACCTTTGTTACCGTTACTACTTGTTACTTGTTACAAATTATCTTGCTACCAAATTATCTGTTATCTACAATTTCAGTGCTTGCAGAGAATACCTTGCTGAAAACCGCTTGTCATTTCCTTCTGCTCCTCGTTGGGTTCGACACTCTTACTTATTGAAAGGACTACAATTGATCCCCTATACTTGTGGGTCATCAAGACTCTTTTCTGGCGCCGTTGCCGGGGAGTGAAGCGCCTTTGGTGAGTGGAATTTGGTAAGGAAACATTTATATTACGTGCTGAAATTTATTGTCACTTGTCACTATGGAAAGTAATCCTTTGAGGGGCTTGTTCGGGGTATCTTCACCTCGACCAGAAGCATTGAGAGTTGCTCCTCAACCTACTGAACCTACTGAAAATATTTATTATGAAATTCCTTCGGGTATGGTAGAGAAACTGCTAGCTAATCCTTATGCAGGAGATGGAACGGTGCATCCTGATATGCACTTGATATATGCGGATGAAATTTGTGGATTGTTTAAGCTTGCAGCTCTATCTGGAGATGGAGTTAAGAAGAAAGTATTCCCTTTATCTTTGGAGGGAAAGGCATTGACATGGTATAGGCTATGTGATGATACTGAAACATGGGATTGGAACCGGTTGAAGCTGGAATTTCACCAGAAATTTTATCCTATGCATTTGGTTCATCGTGATCAGAATTATATATATAATTTTTGGCCTCGTGAAGGAGAAAGTATCGCTTAAGCTTGGGGGAGGCTTAAGTATATGTTGCACACATGCCCCAATCATGAGCTCTTAAGAGAAATAATTATTCAAAACTTTTATGCTCGGCTTTCTCATAATGATCAATCCATGCTCGATACTTCTTCTGCTGGTTCCTTTATGAAGAGAACTATTGAATTCAGATGGGATCCTCTGAAAAGAATTAAACATAACACTGAAGATTGGGAAATCGACAAAGGTAATGAGTCAGGTATAAATATTGAGTTTGATTGTGTTAAATCTTTTATGGAAACTGATGCTTTTCATAAGTTTAGTACTAAATATGGACTTGACTCTGAGATAGTAGCTACCTTTTGTGAATCTTTTGCTGCTCATGTTGATCTCCCTGAGGAGAAATGGTTTAAATATCATCCACCTACTGAATTAAATGAAGAACCCGTTATTGTTAAAGAAGAAACAATTGTTTACAATGTTGATCTAGTTGTGCCCACTACTTATATTGAGAAACCTCCTTTCCCTGTTAGGATTAAGGAACATGCTAAAGCTTCAACTGTGATTAATAAAAGTGATATAAGAACACCTAGACCGTCTGAACAAATTAAGGTTGAACCTAATATTGCTATGATTAAAGATCTTTTGGTTGATGATATTGATGGCCATGTTATTTACTTTTGCGATGAGGCTGCTAGAATTGCTAAACCTGTTAGAAATGAATGAGATATGCTAGATAAGAACAAGCCCGTAGTTGGCATGCCTGTTGTTTCTGTTAAGATTGGAGATCATTGCTATCATGGTTTAAGTGATATGGGTGCTAGTGTGAGTGCCATTCTGTTTTCTTTGTATCAAGAAGTAATGAATGATATTGCACCTGTTGAGATTAAAGATATTGATGCTACTGTTAAGCTTGCAAACAGAGATACTATTACACCACTTGGGATTGTTAGAGATGTTGAAGTCTTGTGTGGTAAAATCAAATACCCTACTGATTTCCTTGTGCTTGGTTCACAACAACATCATTTTTGTCCCATTATATTTGGTAGACCTTTCTTGAATACCGTTAATGCTAAAATTGATTGTGTTAAAGAGAAGGTTAGAGTTAAGTTTGGTGATATATCTCATGAATTTAATTTCTCAAAGTTTAGTAGACAACATCATGATAAAGAATTATCCAATAAAGATGAAATTATTGGTCTTGCTTCTATTGATGTGCCTCCTACTGATCCTTTAGAACAATATTTGCTAAACCATGAGAATGATATTCATATGAATGAAAGAAATGAAATAGATGAGCTGTTCTTTAAACAAGCACCTATTCTTAAACATAATCTGCCTATTTAAACCTTGGGAGATCCTCCTCCACCTAAGGGTGATCCTGTATTTGAATTAAAGCAATTACCTGATACACTCAAATATGCTTATCTTGATGAAAAGAAGATATATCCTGTTATTATTAGCGCTAACCTTTCAGAGCATGAAGAAAAGAGATTACTTAAAACTCTGAAGAAGCACCGAGCTGCTATTGGATATACTCTCGATGATCTTAAGGGCATTAGTCCCACTTTATGTCAGCATAAAATTCATATGGAGCCAGATGCTAAACCCGTTGTCGATCATCAAAGAGGCCGAATCCTATAATGAAGGATGTGGTAAGAACTGAAATATTAAAGCTTCTTGAAGTAGGTATAATTTATCCCATAGCTGATAGTAGATGGGTAAGTCCTGTTCATTGTGTTCCTAAGAAAGGAGGTATTACCGTTGTTTCTAATGATAAAAATGAACTTATTACACAAAGAATTGTAACTGGTTATAGGATGGTAATTGATTTCAGGAAATTAAATAAAGCTACTAGGAAAGATCATTATCCCTTGCCTTTTATTGATCAAATGTTAGAAAGATTATCTAAGCATACACATTTTTGCGTCCTAGATGGTTATTCTGGTTTCTCTCAAATACCTGTTTCACCTGAAGATCAAGAGGAAACCACATTTACTTGTCCTTTTGGAACTTATGCTTATCGTCGTATGCCTCTTGGTTTATGTAATGCACCTGCTACCTTTCAAAGATGTATGACTGCTATATTCTCTGACTTTTGTGAAAAGATTGTTGAGGTTTTCATGGATGATTTCTCTGTTTACGGAACTTCTTTTGATGATTGCTTGAGCAACCTTGATCGAGTTTTGCAGAGATGTGAAGAAACTAATCTTGTCTTGAACTGGGAGAAGTGCCACTTTATGGTGAATGAAGGTATAGTCCTTGGGCATAAAATTTCTGAAAGAGGTATTAAAGTTGATAAATCTAAGATTGATGTAATTGAGAAAATGCCATATCCTAAAGATATCAAAGGTATAAGAAGTTTCCTTGGTCATGCTGGTTTCTATAGAAGGTTTATAAAAGACTTCTCTAAAATTTCTAGGCCTCTTACTAATCTCTTGCAAAAAGATGTGCCATTTGTTTTTGATGATGATTGTGTAGAAGCCTTTGAAATACTTAAGAAAGCCTTAATTTCTGTACCTATTATTCAACCACCTGATTGGAACCTACCCTTTGAAATTATGTGTGATGCTAGTGATTATGCTGTTGGTGCTGTTCTAGGACAAAGAGTTGATAAGAAATTGAATGTTATTCATTATGCTAGTAAAACTCTAGACAGTGCTCAAAGAAATTATGCTACTACTAAGAAAGAATTTTTAGCAGTTGTGTTTGCATGTGATAAATTCAGATTTTACATTGTTGATTCCAAAGTTACTATTCACATTGATCATGCTGCTATTAAATATCTTATGGAAAAGAAAGATGCTAAACCTAGACTTATTAGGTGGGTTCTTTTGCTACAAGAATTTGATTTGCATATTGTTGATAGAAAGGGAGCTGGGAATCCCGTAGCTAATAATTTGTCTAGAATGGAAAATGTTATTGATGACCCACTTCCTATTAATGATGATTTCCCTAATGAACAATTAGCTGTGATAAATGCTTCTCGTAATACTCCTTGGTATGCAGACTATGCTAATTACATTGTTGCTAAATATATACCACATAGTTTCACATACCAACAAACGAAAAAGTTCTTCTTTGATTTAAGACATTACTTTTGGGATGACCCACACTTATATAAAGAAGGAGTAGATGGTATTATTAGACGTTGTGTACCTGAGCATGAACAGGAACAAATCCTATGAAAGTGTCACTCCGAGGCATATGGAGGACACCACGCGGGAGACCGAACTGTACACAAGGTATTACAATCTGGTTTTTATTGGCCTACTCTTTTCAAGGATGCACATAAGTTTGTCTTATCTTGTGATGAATGTCAAAAAATTGGTAATGTTGGTAGACGTCAGGAAATGCCTATGAATTATTCACTTGTTATTGAACCTTTTGATGTTTGGGGTTTTGATTATATGGGACCTTTTCCTGAGTCCAATGGGTACACTCATATTTTAGTTGCTGTTGATTACGTTACTAAGTGGGTAGAAGCTATTCCAACTAGTAGTGCTGATCATAACATTTCTATTAAAATGCTTAAAGAAGTTATATTTTTTAGGTTTGGAGTCCCTAGATATTTAATGACCGATGATGGTTCACATTTTATTCATGGTGCTTTCCGTAAATTGCTTGCTAAATATGATGTTAATCATAGAATTGCATCTCCTTATCATCCTCAGTCTAGTGGTCAAGTTAAGTTAACTAATAGAGAAATAAAATTAATTTTGCAAAAGTCTGTTAATAGGTCTAGAAAGAATTGGTCTAAGAAACTTGATGATGCACTATGGGCTTACAGAACTGCTTATAAAAATCCTATGGGTATGTCTCCATATAAAATGGTCTATGGAAAAGCATGTCATTTACCTCTTGAGTTAGAACATAAAGCATATTGGGCAATTAAAGAACTTAACTATCATTTTAAACTTGCCGGTGAAAAAAGGTTATTTGATATTAGGTCTTTAGATGAATGGAGAACCCAAGCTTATGAAAATGCCAAGTTGTTTAAACAAAAATTTAAAAGGTGGCATGATAAGAGAATTCAAAAACGGAAATTCAAAGTAGGTGATCATGTTTTATTATACAATTCTCGTTTAAGATTCTTTGCAGGAAAACTTCTCTCTAAATGGGAAGGACCGTATATCATCGAAGAAGTTTATCTCTCCGGAGCCATCAAAATAAACAACTCTGAAGGCAATAATTCGAGAGTGGTTAATGGGCAAAGAATTAAACATTATATCTCAGGTACACCCATTAATGTTGAAACTAATACTATTCAAACAATGACACCGAAAGAGCACATAGAAGAAACCTTTCGGAACACTCCAGAATCCTGAAAAGGAGTAGGTACGTGGTACGGTAAGTAAACCGACTCCAAAACTTCCTTAAAAGTACTTTCTGTCTATTTTGGAATATATAAAAAATTAGGAAAATAATAAACAGTCCAAAAAGTGCATGAGGAGGCGACAAGCCTGGGGGGCGCGCCCTACCCCCCAGGGCGCACCTACCAGGCTTGTGGCTCCCTCGTGGACTTTCCCGACTGCGTTTTTCTTCCATATTACTTGTCCTGCACGGGAAAATTTCATTATATATACTCATGGGTGTTTTTACCACCGCATCGCAAGTTTCTCCTCTGTTCTTGTTTCAGGCTATTTTTTTTACAGATCTAGAATGCCATGGCGTCTCCAAGCTCATCCAAGGACAAGTTCTATGAGAAGTTCATCAACCCGTACCTACCGAAGGTGATGAAGCACCCTCAAGCCATTGAGATGCATGAGGGGTGCTCCACATCTGGGACGTTCAAGGACCTAAGAAGACCGAGAGCGAGAAGGCTAGGCTAGAAGCGGTGGAACATGACATCTTCAAGTGCCAGGGGATGGTGGAGCGCGGACTTTGTGCTAACCACTCCATGATCACGGAGTTCATCCGTGAGCACAAGGTGGACGGCAAGAATATTGGGGACGTCATCTTCAAGCTCAATGAACGGATTGATTATCTTCAGGCCCAAATATATGATCTACAAAACAAAAAATTTGAGTATGAGGCCAAGTTCAAAGGTATGAGTTTAGCTACAAATTTCAGGACTCCGGAGACACGTTCGTCCTTTTATGATGGAGAACCTATGCCTTGAAAGACGGAGGACAAGCCTACCACTTCATCACCACCATCACCGAAGAAGGAGACTTGAGTACATGGGTATGGGCACCACCCTTGGCTTGTGCCAAGCTTGGGGGAGGTGCCCCGGTATCATATCACCATCATTTTTTATCATCATTATCTATCTTAGTTCGATCCTTAGTTATTTCGTGATTTAGAAGAATAAAGTTTAGTATGATTTAGTTTCGAGTGCTTGCTTTATGATCTATCTATCTATGTAATCGTGTGTGAAAGTTATATAGTAAAGAGTAGTTGAGTGTTTTGCTTTTGTTGATCCAATCCTAGAAATAAATAAAGAAAAAATAAGATCATATGCTAATCCTATGGGGAGTGATGACTTCACATAAAAGAAGTATAATTGATAAAACTTGTTGGAAGTTGACAAACATAGCATTAATCATTGTTGCAATTCATGAAAAAGTAATAAAGGAAGAGAGGTCTCACATATAAATACACTATCTTGGACATCTTTTGTGATTGTGAGCCCCCATTAAATATTTTACGTCAAATAGTCGACGTTGGACAAGGAAGACAACGTAATGAGTTATGTTTGCCTATATTCACATAGAAGTTATATTGTTTTGGATCCTCTAACATGTGGTGCTTGCCCCTATCTTTTGCTAGCCAAAATTCTGTACTAAGTAGAGATACTACTTGTGCATCCAAAAACCCTTAAACCCAGTTTCATGTCATGAGAGTTGATACGTCTCCAACATATCTATAATTTTTTATTGTTCCATGCTATTATAGTATCAATCTTGGATGTTTTATATGCAATTATATGCCATTATATATCATTTTTTGGGACAAACCTATTAACCCAGTGCCCAGTGCCAGTTGCTGTTTTCTGCTTGTTTTTGCCTTTTCAGAAAATCATTATCAAAAAGTGTCCAAACGAGAAAAAAACTTTGGATTAATTTTTTCGGGACCAGAAGAGGCCTACGAAGCTTCGGGAGAAGACCAGAAGAGCCACGAGGAGGCGGTAAGCCTGGAGGGTGTGCCCAGGGGGGTAGGGCACACCCCCCAGGCTTGTGGGCCCCTCGTTGCTCCTCCTGACCTAATTCCAGCGCTATAAATTCCAAAACATTCCCAATATACCAGAGAGATAGAAGAGAAAACCTTTTCGCCGCCGCAAGCCTCTGTTCTTCCGCGATCCCATCTGGAGGCCTTTTTTGGTACTCTGCCGGAGGGGAATCAATCACGGAGGGCTTCTTCATCAACCTTGCTGCCCTTTCGATGATGTGTGAGTAGTTTACCACAGACCTACGGGTCCATAGCTAGTAGCTAGATGGCTTCTTCTCTCTCTTTGATCTTCAATACCATGTTCTCCTCGATGTTCTTGGAGTTCTATCCGATGTAATCTTCTTTTGCGGAGTGTTTGTTGGGATCCAATGAATTGTGAGTTTATGATCAGATCATTCATGAGAAATATTTGAGTCTTCTCTGAACTCTTTTATGCATGATTATTATAGCTTTGTATTTCTCTCCGATCTATCGATTTGGTTTGGCCTACTAGATTGATTTGTCTTGCAATGGGAGAGGTGCTTTGTGATGGGTTCAATCTTGCGGTGCTCAATCCCAGTGACAGAAAGGGACATGACACGTATTTGTATTGTTGCCATTAAGGATAAAAAGATGGGGTTTAATCATATTGTTTGAGTTTTCTTTGTCTACATCATGTCATCTTGCTTAAGGCGTTACTCTGTTTCATACTTAATACCCTAGATGCATGCTGGATAGCGATCGATGGGTGGAGTAATAGTAGTAGATGCAGGCAGGAGTCGGTCTACTTGTCTCGGACGTGATGCCTATATACATGATCATTGTCATGAATCTGCATAATTATTTGCTTTTCTATAAATTGCCAACAGTAATTTGTTTACCCACCGTATGCTATGTGTTCGAGAGAGAAGCCTCTAGTGAAAACTATGGCCCCCGGGTCTACTTTATCATATATTAAAAAATCAAAAATACATTGCTGCAATTTATTTACCTTTATTTTATTTAGTAGTTTAGTTTATCTATTTATCTCTATAAGATTTAATCCTTGCAAATAACTGCTAAGAGGATTGACAACCCTCTTATTTGCGTTGGGTGCAAGTATTTGCTCTTGTGTGTGCAGGCGCGCTTAACGGAATTTTGCTTGCTTCTTCTACTGGATTGATAACCTTTGTTCTTTACTAAGGGAAATACTTATCTCTACTATACTGCATCATCCTCTCCTCTTTGGGGAAATACCAACGCAATCTACAAGTAGCAGGAAGAATTTCTGGCGCCGTTGCCGGGGAGACATCATCAAAATTACCAAGTACCTTCGCACAAACTATCATCCACTTGCATTTATTTTATTTGCCTTTTATTTGCATTTGCCTCTCACTTTCATGTCCCCCACTTCTAAAACAATTTTACAAAAACACAAAAATATTTTTATTTGCTCGTTTGTTTGCTTGTGTTGCCATGTTCTTCCTATTTGCTTGCATCTTTGCTTGCTAAAAACAATTGATATGGATCCTCATCCACTATCTAATCTTTTCAAAAGATCCAATTATGATGAACAAATTGCTAGTGAGTTGAGTACACTTGATTATCTCTATGAAGTTTTGCTTGAAAATCATGAATCTGAAAATTGTGATGAAGTGCTAAAAGAAGAAGTTTATAAAGTGATGCATGATAGCTCCTTGAATGAAAAGCATGATTGCAATGATTTTATTATAAATTCTATTAATGTCAATTGTGTTAATTATACGCAAAACTACAAGCTTGGGGATGATGATTTTGTTATGTCCACTACTTATTGCAATGATCATGATTGGGGTGATGATGCTTCTTATGATCTTGAAAATTTATTTAAGCCTCATGATGAATATGTTATTGATAATAAAATTTGTAATACTATTGAAAGTGGGTTTGGAAGAGTGTCAACTTTAGGTAATAATGATCCCACTACTTTGAAGAATTATCAATCTTATGAATTTTATGATAAAAGTGGGTTTGGAGAGGTCATGACTTTAGTTGATGTTAATCCCACTATTTTGGAAGATTATAAAACTTTTATGCATGTGGATCATGAAGAGAATATTTTATATGATAGCTATATTGTTGAATTTGATTATGATCCTACATGTAATTATTATGAGAGAGGAAAATATGGTTGTAGAAATTTTCATGTTACTAAATTGCCTCTCGTTGTGTTGAGATTGTCAATGTTTTATTCTTCTTCCTTGCATATGCTAGATATTTCTTGTTTTGATAATTTGTTTTCTTACAAAATGCCTGTGCATAGGAAGTATGTTAGACTTAAATATGTTTGTTACATGTTTTATGATGCTCTCTTTATGCTTCAATTCTTATCTTTCATGAAAGCATCAATAAAATCTCGAGCCTATCTTAATAGTTATAAAGAAAGAGTTTGTTGGGAGACAACCCAATAGTTTTTATTTCTCTTTTTGTGTATTTACACAATTATAGCCTCTTTTATGATTGTGTTTTTATCTTTTAATTAGTGTTTGTGCCAAGTAAAGCCTTTGGGATGATTTGGATGATAGTATAATTGATGTTGTTTGGAAAACAGAAAGTTTTGCGTCCAGTGCTGGAATTTTGATTCTGTACTGGAACGTCAGAAAAATCTGAAATTTTTACAAAGTATTTGTATATGAATGTTTTACATTTTCCTAATTTTTCAGAATTTTTACAGTTACAGAAGTGTAGATTCTAAATAGATCATTACAGATTGTTCTGTTTTAGACAGATTCTGTTTTTGTTGCATAGTTTGCTTATTTTGATGAATCTATGGATCGTATCGGGGGGTATGAGTCATGGAGAAGTTGGAGTACAGTAGCATTATGCCAATATTAAATATGAATCAATTTACAACAGTACCTAATGTTTAAGATTTGTTTGTTATACTAACGGATCTCACGAGGTTTCTGTTGAGTTTTGTGTGCTGAAGTTTTCAAGTTTTGGGTGAGACTACGATGGATAAAGGAATAAGGAGCGGCAAGAGCCTAAGCTTGGGGATGTCCAAGGCACCCCAAGGTAATATTCAAGGAAGACTTAAGCATCTAATCTTGGGGATGCCCCGAAAGACATCCCCTCTTTCGTCTACAATCTATCGGTAACTCACTTGGAGCTATATTTTTATTCATCATATGATATGTGTTTTACTTGGAGCGTCTTGTGATATAGTTTGTTTGCTTTTTAGTTTTTCACAATCATCTTTGCTGAACACACCTTTTTGAGGGGGACACACATTATTCGTGATTTGATAGAATACTCTATGTACTTCACTTATATCTTTTCAGCTAGGCAGTTGCTCTAGTGCTTCACTTATATCTTTTAGAGCACGGGGGTGGTTATATTTTAAAGAAATTGTTGCACTCTCATGCTTCACTTATATCTTTTTGAGAGTCTAATGAATAGCAATGGTAATATGCACGAGTTATGAATTTGGTCCTGATATGATAGGTATTCAAGAGGGATATAATACAAACTTTCATGTAGATCACTGAATATGATAAGTTTGATTCCTTGCAATAGTTTTGCGATATTAAGATGGGGGGGGGGGGGGGGGGGGGGGGGGGGGGGGGGGGGGGGGGGGGGGGGGGGGGGGGGGGGGGGGGGGGGGGGGGGGGGGGGGGGGGGGGGGGGGGGGGGGGGGGGGGGGGGGGGGGGGGGGGGGGGGGGGGGGGGGGGGGGGGGGGGGGGGGGGGGGGGGGGGGGGGGGGGGGGGGGGGGGGGGGGGGGGGGGGGGGGGGGGGGGGGGGGGGGGGGGGGGGGGGGGGGGGGGGGGGGGGGGGGGGGGGGGGGGGGGGGGGGGGGGGGGGGGGGGGGGGGGGGGGGGGGGGGGGGGGGGGGGGGGGGGGGGGGGGATATGAAAGTGACAAAATAGGAGACTCTCTATATGAAAAACATGGTGCTACTCTAAAGCACAAGTGTGGAAAAAGGATAGTAACATTGCCCCTTCTCTCTTTTTCTCTCATTTTTTTGTGGGCTCTTTTTGGCCTCCTTTTTTTAGAACGGTCTTATGGACCTCATCCCCACTTTTTTGAGGACTCATTAGTCTCCACCATTCTTTCCTCACTGGGACAATCCTCTAATAATGATGATCATCACACTTTTATTTACTTATAACTCAATATTACAACTCGATACTAGAACAAAAATATGACTCTATATGAATGCCAATGGCAGTGTACTAGGATGTGCAATGATGCTAGCGTAACATGTATAAAAATGATGAATGATGGCTGAGCCACAAATACTATGTCAGCTATATGATCATGCAAAGCAATATGACAATGACAATGTGTGTCATAAAAACAGAACGGTGGAGGTTGCTTGGCAATATATCTCGGAATGGCTATGGAAATGCCATGATAGGTAGATATGGTGGCTATTTTGAGGAGGATATAAGGAGGCTTATGTGTGATAGAGCGTATCATATCACGGGGTTTGGATGCACCGGCGAAGTTTGCACCAACTCTCGATGCGAGAAAGGGCAATGCACGGTACCGAAGAGGCTAGCAAATTGTGGAAAGGTGAGAGTGCGTATAATCCATGGACTCACATTAGTCATAAAGAACTCACATACTTATTGTGAAAGTTTATTAGTCCTCGAAGCAAAGTACTACTACGCATGCCCCTAGGGGGATAGATTGGTAGGAAAAGACCATCGCTCGTCCCCGACTGCCACTCATAAGGTAGACAATCAAGAATAAATCATGCTCCAACTTCTTAGCATAACGACAGATCATATGTGCGTGCTTCGGGAATCACAAACCTTAACACCAATATTCTTACTAAACCACAATTATCTATTAGCACTTCCCACATATTACCATCTTAATATCGCAAAACTATTGCCAGGAATCAAACTTATCATATTCAGTGATCTATATGAAAGTTTTTATTATATCCCTCTTGAATACCTATCATATTAGGACCAAATTCATAACCCGTGCATATTACCATTGCTATTCATTAGACTCTCAAAAAGATATAAGTGAAGCATGAGAGTGTAATTATTTCTTTAAAATATAACCACCACCGTGCTCTAAAAGATATATGTGAGGCACTAGAGCAACTGCCTAGCTCAAAAGATATAAGTGAAGCACATAGAGTATTGGGGGGGGGGGGGGGGGGGGGGGGGGGGGGGGGGGGGGGGGGGGGGGGGGGGGGGGGGGGGGGGGGGGGGGGGGGGGGGGGGGGGGGGGGGGGGGGGGGGGGGGGGGGGGGGGGGGGGGGGGGGGGGGGGGGGGGGGGGGGGGGGGGGGGGGGGGGGGGGGGGGGGGGGGGGGGGGGGGGGGGGGGGGGGGGGGGGGGGGGGGGGGGGGGGGGGGGGGGGGGGGGGGGGGGGGGGGGGGGGGGGGGGGGGGGGGGGGGGGGGGGGGGGGGGGGGGGGGGGGGGGGGGGGGGGGGGGGGGGGGGGGGGGGGGGGGGGGGGGGGGGGGGGGGGGGGGGGGGGGGGGGGGGGGGGGGGGGGGGGGGGGGGGGGGGGGGGGGGGGGGGGGGGGGGGGGGGGGGGGGGGGGGGGGGGGGGGGGGGGGGGGGGGGGGGGGGGGGGGGGGGGGGGGGGGGGGGGGGGGGGGGGGGGGGGGGGGGGGGGGGGGGGGGGGGGGGGGGGGGGGGGGGCGAAGAGATGGTGATAAAAGTGTAGTATGGATAGTAGATATAGATTTTTGTAGTGCAAACAATAAAAAACAGCAAGGTAGCAAGTAGCAAAAGTGAGCATAAACGGTATTGCAATGCTTAGAAACAAGGCCTAGGGTTCATACTTTCACTAGTGCAATCTCTCAACAATGTTAACATAATTGGATCATATAATCATCCCTCAACGTGCGATAAAGAATCACTCCCAAGTTCCTATTAGCGGAGAACATAAGATAGAAATTGTTTGTAGGGTATGAAACCACCTAAAAGTTATCCTTTCCGATCGATCTATTGAGCTATTCCTATAAGTGTCACAAACAGCCCTAGAGTTCATACTAAAATAACACCATATGACACACATCAACCAACTCTAATGTCACCTAGATACTCCAATGTCACCATAAGTATCCGTGAGTTGATTATACGATATGCATCAAACAACTTCATAATCATAATATTAAATCCACACAAAGAACTTCAAGGAGCACCCCAAAGTTTCTATCAGAGAAAAGATAATGAAAACGTGCATCAACCCCTATGCATAGATTACACCAATGTCACCTCGGGAATCCGCGAGTTGAGTGCCAAAACATACATCAAGTGAATCAATATAATACCCCATTGTCACCACGGGTATTCATATGCAAGACATACATCAAGTGTTCTCAAATCTGAAATATTCAATCCGACAATAACGAAACCTCAAAGGGAAAAGATTCGATTCATCACAACAAGGATAGAGAGGGAAGAAACACCATATGATCCAACTATATTAACAAAGCTCGCGATACATCAAGATCGTGCCAAATCAAGAACACGAGAGAGAGAGAGATAAAACACATAGCCACTGGTACAAACGCTTAGCCCCGAGGGTGAACTACTCCCTCCTCTTCATGGAGACCACCGGGATGATGAAGATGGCCTCCGGTGATGATTCCCCCCTCCGGCAGGCTGTCAGAAAAGGGCTGTAGATTAGATCGTGGAGGTACAGAGGCTTGCGGCGGCGTAAAAACTCATCTAGGTTAACTTTCGGGGGTTTCTGAATATATATGATTTTTCAGCGTTGGAATCATGGGGGGGGGGGGGGGGGGGGGGGGGGGGGGGGGGGGGGGGGGGGGGGGGGGGGGGGGGGGGGGGGGGGGGGGGGGGGGGGGGGGGGGGGCTCACTTGGAGCTATATTTTTATTCATCACATGATATGTGTTTTACTTGGAGTGTCTTGTGATATAGTTTGTTTTCTTTTGTTTGCTTTTTAGTTTGTCACAATCATCTTTGCTGAACACACTTTTTTGAGAGGGACACACATTATTCGTGATTTGTTAGAATACTCTATGTGCTTCACTTATATCTTTTGAGCTAGGCAGTTGCTCTAATGCTTCACTTATATCTTTTAGAGCACGGCGGTGGTTATATTTTAAAGAAATAGTTGCACTCTCATGCTTCACTTATATCTTTTTAAGAGTCTCATGATAGCAATGGTAATATGCACGGGTTATGAATTTGGTCCTGATATGATAGTTATTCAAGAGGGATATAATAAAAACTTTCATGTAGATCACTGAATATGATAAATTTGATTCCTTGCAATAGTTTTGTGATATTAAGATGGTAATATGGGGGAGGTACTAGTAGATGATTGCGGTTTAGTAAAAATAATTGTGTTAAGGTTTGTGATTCCCGAAGCATGCACGTATGATCAATCGTTATGCTAAGAAGTTGGAGCATGATTTATTATTGATTGTCTACCTTATGAGTGGCGGTCGGGGACGAGCGATGGACCTTGTCCTACCAATCTATCCCTCTAGGGGCATGCGTAGTAGTACTTTGCTTTGAGGGCTAATAAACTTTCGCAATAAGTATGTGAGTTCTTTATGACTAATGTGAGTCCATGGATTATACGCACTCTCACCCTTCTGCAATTTGCTAGCCTCTTCGGTACCGTGCATTGCCCTTTCTCACATCGAGAGTGGGGGGGGGGGGGGGGGGGGGGGGGGGGGGGGGGGGGGGGGGGGGGGGGGGGGGGGGGGGGGGGGGGGGGGGGGGGGGGGGGGGGGGGGGGGGGCCTATCATGGCATTTCCATAGCCATTTCGAGATATATTGCCATGCAACTTCCACCGTTCTGTTTTTATGACATACATTATCATTGTCATATTGCTTTGCATGATCATATAGCTGACATAGTATTTGTGGCTCGGCCACCATTCATCATTTTTATACAGGTTATGCTAGCATCATTGCACATCCTGGTACACTGCCAGAGGCATTCATATAGAGTCATATTCTTGTTCTAGTATCGAGTTGTAATGTTGAGTTGTAAGTAAAAAGAGGTGTGATGATCATCATTATTAGAGCACTATCCCAGTGAGGAAAGAATGGTGGAGACTAATGAGTCCTCAAAAAAGTGGGGATGAGGTCCATGAGACCGTTCCAAAAAAAAGGGCGAAAGAGAGCCAAGAAAAAAAAATAAGAGAAAAAGAGAGAAGGGGCAATGTTACTATCCTTTTCCACGCTTGTGCTTCAGAGTAGCACCATGTTTTTCATATAGAGAGTCTCCTATTTTGTCACTTTCATATACTAGTGGGAATTTTTCATTATAGAAACTTGGCTTGTATATTCCGATGACGGGCTTCCTCAAATGCCCGAGGTCTTCATGAGCAAGCAAGTTGGATGCACACCCATAGTTTTCATGTTGAGCTTTCATACCTTTATAGCTCTTAGTGCATCCGTTGCATGGCAATCCCTACTCCTTGCATTGACATCAATTGATGGGTATCTCCATAGCCCGTTGATTAGCCTCTTCGATGTGAGACTATCTTCTTATTTTTGATTTCTCTTATTTACCTCTACCACCACACCCTGTTCCACCCATAGTGCTATATCCATGGCTTGCGCTCATGTATTGAGTGGGAGTTGAAAAGGCTGAAGCGCGTTAAAAAGTATGAACCAATTGCTCGGCTTGTCATCGGGGTAGTGCATGATAAATACTTTGTGTGAAGAAGATGGAGCTTGACAGGATTATATGATTTTGTAGGGATAACGTTCTTTTTTATTTTGAAAGACATGATTGTTTATTAGTATGCCTGAGTATTGATGTCTGGGGGGGGGGGGGGGGGGGGGGGGGGGGGGGGGGGGGGGGGGGGGGGGGGGGGGGGGGGGGGGGGGGGGGGGGGGGGGGGGGGGGGGGGGGGGGGGGGGGGGGGGGGGGGGGGGGGGGGGGGGGGGGGGGGGGGGGGGGGGGGGGGGGGGGGGGGGGGGGGGGGGGGGGGGGGGGGGGGGGGGGGGGGGGGGGGGGGGGGGGGGGGGGGGGGGGGGGGGGGGGGGGGGGGGGGGGGGGGGGGGGGGGGGGGGGGGGGGGGGGGGGGGGGGGGGGGGGGGGGGGGGGGGGGGGGGGGGGGGGGGGGGGGGGGGGGGGGGGGGGGGGGGGGGGGGGGGGGGGGGGGGGGGGGGGGGGGGGGGGGGGGGGGGGGGGGGGGGGGGGGGGGGGGGGGGGGGGGGGGGGGGGGGGGGGGGGGGGGGGGGGGGGGGGGGGGGGGGGGGGGGGGGGGGGGGGGGGGGGGGGGGGGGGGGGGGGGGGGGGGGGGGGGGGGGGGGGGGGGGGGGGGGGGGGGGGGGGGGGGGGGGGGGGGGGGGGGGGGGGGGGGGGGGGGGGGGGGGGGGGGGGGGGGGGGGGGGGGGGGGGGGGGGGGGGGGGGGGGGGGGGGGGGGGGGGGGGGGGGGGGGGGGGGGGGGGGGGGGGGGGGGGGGGGGGGGGGGGGGGGGGGGGGGGGGGGGGGGGGGGGGGGGGGGGGGGGGGGGGGGGGGGGGGGGGGGGGGGGGGGGGGGGGGGGGGGGGGGGGGGGGGGGGGGGGGGGGGGGGGGGGGGGGGGGGGGGGGGGGGGGGGGGGGGGGGGGGGGGGGGGGGGGGGGGGGGGGGGGGGGGGGGGGGGGGGGGGGGGGGGGGGGGGGGGGGGGGGGGGGGGGGGGGGGGGGGGGGGGGGGGGGGGGGGGGGGGGGGGGGGGGGGGGGGGGGGGGGGGGGGGGGGGGGGGGGGGGGGGGGGGGGGGGGGGGGGGGGGGGGGGGGGGGGGGGGGGGGGGGGGGGGGGGGGGGGGGGGGGGGGGGGGGGGGGGGGGGGGGGGGGGGGGGGGGGGGGGGGGGGGGGGGGGGGGGGGGGGGGGGGGGGGGGGGGGGGGGGGGGGGGGGGGGGGGGGGGGGGGGGGGGGGGGGGGGGGGGGGGGGGGGGGGGGGGGGGGGGGGGGGGGGGGGGGGGGGGGGGGGGGGGGGGGGGGGGGGGGGGGGGGGGGGGGGGGGGGGGGGGGGGGGGGGGGGGGGGGGGGGGGGGGGGGGGGGGGGGGGGGGGGGGGGGGGGGGGGGGGGGGGGGGGGGGGGGGGGGGGGGGGGGGGGGGGGGGGGGGGGGGGGGGGGGGGGGGGGGGGGGGGGGGGGGGGGGGGGGGGGGGGGGGGGGGGGGGGGGGGGGGGGGGGGGGGGGGGGGGGGGGGGGGGGGGGGGGGGGGGGGGGGGGGGGGGGGGGGGGGGGGGGGGGGGGGGGGGGGGGGGGGGGGGGGGGGGGGGGGGGGGGGGGGGGGGCTGCAATTTATTTACTTTTATTTTAATTAGTATTTTAGTTTATCTATTTACCTTGATAAGATTTAATCCTTGCAAACAACCGCTAAGAGGATTGACAACCCTCTTATTTGCGTTGGGTGCAAGTGTTTGCTCTTGTGTGTGCAGGTGCGCTGAACGGAATTTTGCTTGGTTCTCCTACTGGATTGATAACCTTGGTTCTTAACTGAGGGAAATACTTATCTCTAATGTACTGCATCATCCTCTCCTCTTCGGGGAAATACCAACGCAGACTACAAGTAGCAATGCGACACATCAAAGTAGTACACTACTAGTACTCGCCCGACTGTGCACCAGGCAGACCAATCTCGTGTCGTGTTGGTGTCGTGTGTGGTACCCACATTAGCAAAACCTCGCGCCTCCAGCTGAGGTTCCGCGTTTTGAACCTTTGAATCTGAAGGCCAAGGAGCAACGTGCACCTTTGATAGAGCGAATCAGATGGTTGAGAACACTAGATTCATAGCTACAGATGAGTGTGTGAGAGAGGACGAGTGCGTGCGTGCACCTATTCTCTTCGTGTATGACCTACTAAACCTACAGTACAAGTGTATGTGTGTGGCATCGACCTAGAGAGCTAGAGATGGTGTGTGCGAGAAGTCCCGAGAGACTCGTGAGCGTAGGTGTGTGCGTGGGAAAGAGGGAGAGAGCTGATATGTGTCGATGTAATGCGTGTGAAAGAAAATAGTTAATAGTTCGCCACTAGGCTATTCCTGGTGAACGCCCCAGTTACCGTAAGATCTGCATCCGACGGTGCCAGTTATTGGTCGAAAACAGCAGTAAAAAAAGAAATGCCATGGCATTTTACAAAACTGCCACACCACGCCCCTCCCCACACATGAAACTGCCACGCGAGCGTTCTCAACTGAGGGAGCCATGGTCTACTCCATGGTGTGATCTATACTATTATTAAAAAGGTCGGGCTTTTGGCGCGCAGTAGGCGGGGGCTCTTGGCCTGTTGGTTTGCTACTCCTCACATGCGATCGTACATGTCAGTGATGTATCATGTCGATGCGTGTCTCTTCGGTGAGCGGCAGGCCGAACCGACCGTCTATTCATGATACTGCTCACTTGCGGTTGCACATGTCAGTGACGCACCAAGCCGATGCGCGTCCCTTCGGTGAGCGGCGAGCCGGACCGACCGTGTGTTGGTGCGACGCGAACGCGACAGGCTGTAAGTTTACCGCCTAACTTAATATGTAAAGTGTAACACTTGCTTTCACTCCTTAACGAGATCGGTCAATAGAAATCCCCATTAGAAAGGCGAGGGGGGTGTTTTTCTAGCGCGGGAAGCGAGGGAGTTTTTTTTACTGGAGCGGAGGCGTGGGAGTTTGGCCGACGGTTTGCATACGTTTCTCGGACGCGTACGTGGGCCCGCGCTCTCGTAGGCCATCGTGGCGGAGCCAGACGCCCGCAACCTCTTAGACCAAAAAAAGAGGAGCCCGCTGCTGGCTATTTCTATAATTAGTTTTGAAATTCTCAATCATTCACGTGTGATGTGATATCAGCCGTTCATTGATGTTGATCCAGCGGTCTAGGTGTTTCGGATTCGCGTCTACAGTAACCTAAGTGTACCCACCCTAAAAAAAAGTGTCTACGTTCTTCGAGAACCATCGGCACGTCAGTGTGATCAAATCCTCACAGGAAGCTGGCAAACAACACCTCCACATGTGCCACGTGGCTTCATTGATGCCCCCCCACATCATTTTATTCATAAATATATTGACTGAAAAAGAGAGACATCAGGGGGGGGGGGGGGGGGGGGGGGGGGGGGGGGGGGGGGGGGGGGGGGGGGGGGGGGGGGGGGGGGGGGGGGGGGGGGGGGGGGGGGGGGGGGGGGGGGGGGGGGGGGGGGGGGGGGGGGGGGGGGGGGGGGGGGGGGGGGGGGGGGGGGGGGGGGGGGGGGGGGGGGGGGGGGGGGGGGGGGGGGGGGGGGGGGGGGGGGGGGGGGGGGGGGGGGGGGGGGGGGGGGGGGGGGGGGGGGGGGGGGGGGGGGGGGGGGGGGGGGGGGGGGGGGGGGGGGGGGGGGGGGGGGGGGGGGGGGGGGGGGGGGGGGGGGGGGGGGGGGGGGGGGGGGGGGGGGGGGGGGGGGGGGGGGGGGGGGGGGGGGGGGGGGGGGGGGGGGGGGGGGGGGGGGGGGGGGGGGGGGGGGGGGGGGGGGGGGGGGGGGGGGGGGGGGGGGGGGGGGGGGGGGGGGGGGGGGGGGGGGGGGGGGGGGGGGGGGGGGGGGGGGGGGGGGGGGGGGGGGGGGGGGGGGGGGGGGGGGGGGGGGGGGGGGGGGGGGGGGGGGGGGGGGGGGGGGGGGGGGGGGGGGGGGGGGGGGGGGGGGGGGGGGGGGGGGGGGGGGGGGGGGGGGGGGGGGGGGGGGGGGGGGGGGGGGGGGGGGGGGGGGGGGGGGGGGGGGGGGGGGGGGGGGGGGGGGGGGGGGGGGGGGGGGGGGGGGGGGGGGGGGGGGGGGGGGGGGGGGGGGGGGGGGGGGGGGGGGGGGGGGGGGGGGGGGGGGGGGGGGGGGGGGGGGGGGGGGGGGGGGGGGGGGGGGGGGGGGGGGGGGGGGGGGGGGGGGGGGGGGGGGGGGGGGGGGGGGGGGGGGGGGGGGGGGGGGGGGGGGGGGGGGGGGGGGGGGGGGGGGGGGGGGGGGGGGGGGGGGGGGGGGGGGGGGGGGGGGGGGGGGGGGGGGGGGGGGGGGGGGGGGGGGGGGGGGGGGGGGGGGGGGGGGGGGGGGGGGGGGGGGGGGGGGGGGGGGGGGGGGGGGGGGGGGGGGGGGGGGGGGGGGGGGGGGGGGGGGGGGGGGGGGGGGGGGGGGGGGGGGGGGGGGGGGGGGGGGGAGGGGTGCAGCTAGCTAGCTAGCTACCTATAAGATGGTGTGAGAGGCCTGTTAGTTAGTTAGCTTGAGACAATGTACGAGTGCGAGATGGATAACAACAGAGGGGGCGACAGTGCGCGCATTCCTCTGAGTTAGGGCAAGAGGCATGGATGGTGAGAGGAGGGTACGTAGGACCATATGTGTACATGTTTGTGTGTGGTAGCTAGGCAGACCTAGCTAGAGGGGTATATCGATCGGTGTGTGTGGGAAAGATGCAGATGGATAGACCTAGAGAGATCGTGGGAGACCGACCTAGAGAACGAGAACGTGTGCGCGCGATGTAGAGGATGCCGAGTGGGGAGTGTATGTGCATATATATATATGCATGCACGATAGGAAAGTTAGTGGTATATATTCACAAAGAGAGGAGGAGTGTGCGTGTGGGTGTAAAAGACTCACATATAGATGATAATCAATATATAAGAGGATTCAAATATTTGAATAAGAGATCATGATGTTTGTAACCCATGCATGCATGAATATAATCGAGATATGCGTGTGGTTTTGAATCGAACATGCAATACTATATACACACATCGAACAAACCCAAATTGATTTGAATTTGAGACACAGATGGCAGGCATCGTTTGACCACATTGCATCCATGCATGGACATAACTATTCGAATTTGAGGGGGGGGGGGGGGGGGGGGGGGGGGGGGGGGGGGGGGGGGGGGGGGGGGGGGGGGGGGGGGGGGGGGGGGGGGGGGGGGGGGGGGGGGGGGGGGGGGGGGGGGGGGGGGGGGGGGGGGGGGGGGGGGGGGGGGGGGGGGGGGGGGGGGGGGGGGGGGGGGGGGGGGGGGGGGGGGGGGGGGGGGGGGGGGGGGGGGGGGGGGGGGGGGGGGGGGGGGGGGGGGGGGGGGGGGGGGGGGGGGGGGGGGGGGGGGGGGGGGGGGGGGGGGGGGGGGGGGGGGGGGGGGGGGGGGGGGGGGGGGGGGGGGGGGGGGGGGGGGGGGGGGGGGGGGGGGGGGGGGGGGGGGGGGGGGGGGGGGGGGGGGGGGGGGGGGGGGGGGGGGGGGGGGGGGGGGGGGGGGGGGGGGGGGGGGGGGGGGGGGGGGGGAAGCTTGTTCTACCAAAATTTTTAGTTATTTGTTGTTGGTTTTGAATGGCATTTGTAGTAATATAGTAAAATGAGACATGACTCTCTCTTGTCTTGTACGAATTGTCTTTTTTTTTGTACACATTAAGCTTGTTCTCCCGAAATTCGAAGCCGCGGCTTGTTATCGCGAAATTTTCAAACTAGAGTATCTCTTTGTCTCTTGTGGTGCGAAACTCCCGCCTCTTCAACCCGCGCCTTGTTATCCCGAAATTTCAACGCGCATGAAACTCCCTCCTCATCCGAAATCGGTTGCGCCGCCCAACACGCGAAATCCCCCTTACCGCCTCGACGTCCCATGGTTAAAACTGGTGGGGGTACTTTCGTAACTTACCCCAAATTTCAGACAAGCGCGTCCCTAAGCCATGGCTCCCCCCTCTCTTCCCCTGCGTTACCACCATTCGTACACCGAGGCCGCCAAAACCGAAACCCCACCCTCCTCTGTCCGACACCCGACCGCCGCCCAGCCGAAGCCTCTTCCCCGACGACGTCATCCACAGCAACAGCTCGACGTCCCTCATCCACCGCTCCAGATGAGGATCCATCTTCGATCTCGTCGTCCCGTCGGTTCAGCCACCCCGTCCTCCACCTCCAAGGAGCTGCCCCGACGTTTGCCTCATCTAAGGCACCACCTCCATTCCCACAGCGCCGTCTTCACCTGCCCCACCGGAACCGCAGCACCCTCTGCAATTCCTCCGATGAAGCTGAAGCCTACTCGGCGCCACCAAGAAGGTTCTACACTCATCATTGCATTTTCTCTTTTATTCGATCTCACGGGGCTGCCGGTGCTCGATCCCGAGCCACCATGGCGCGTCTCCATCGACGGCGGCGGCGCTGGCCACTTCCTCCATGGCGTCTCTCCCCCCATGGCGTTGCTCCCTTGGCGGCGACGTCCACACCAGCAGGAGCTGATGCTGCTCCGGCTCTCGCTCACGCTGCTACTGCTGCTCCGGCTCTCATTCGCGCTGCTTCTCTGCTCTTGCTGTTGGTCGCACTGCTGCTCTGCTCTTGCTCTCATTCCTACTGCCGCTGTGCTCTGCTCTTGCTCTCACTCGCGCTGCTGCTGCTGCTACATGACCTGCTGCGGCTACACGAGTTACTGCTTTAGCTCTCGCTCGCGCTGCTGCTCTGGGCACAGCTGCTGCAGCTGCACGAGCTGCTCTCTGCTAGTGCGTTCACTGCTCGAGCGGCTGCTGATTTAGATCACTACTTCGGGAGCTACTACCTGCTCGGCCGGCCTAAACTTCTATTGCAGTGCTCTGCAACTAGTGCAAACAGTTTCGACAGTAAATTCAGTTTCGTCAGTAAAATTCAGTTTTGACTGTACAATTCAGTTTCTTCAGCTAAGTTCAGAGTCAAAAGTTTTTACATCATCTATTGGAGCAACCACGATGCGGCTGATGCATTTTACATCTAGCACTGTTTGTTAATGTATTTTACATCATCTATTGCAGATGCTATTAGAATCCCACTTTAGATTAACGTTGTTTGTCTTGTCTTGCTTCAGCCTTGCCGTCGTACACCTCACCGGAGTTGCTCCAACGACGGAACCATCCATCACAGCGGAGCAGTACCCTCGGCGCCGTCTCCAGACGCCTCAGATCTTCTTCCCCGCCTCCGACATTCACACCAGCCGCACCATCCTCCATGACCAACCCAATGATGCCGAGGTCGACAAGGCTACGCCAAAGAGGTTGTACACTCATCACATCACTTTTTTACTCTACATTCACGTCGATCCCTTAGGTATCCTTTGGTTCAAAGCAGTTCCAAATCTAGAAAGAAATGGAGGGTGGTCTCAAAGTTAACAGGGAGAAAACTAAATGCTCTTTTGAACCACAATTTGAATTGGTTTAGCAAGATAGCCATCATCTCATAATCATGTGGACCAAATAAATTCGCAAAATTTCAGATTACAACGGGAACATGTACTATTACTGAATTGTTTTTTTAAGATATTAATTTTTTAACCAGAATAATGGACCTACTTATGTTGTCCATATAAGCTCAAATTTATTCAGAGTACAACAGAGCACATGTAGTATATATTGAAAAACTTTAGGTTTCTTTTCAAAAAATATCCAGTTCATGCAGGCAAGAACACCCACTGAGAACACGTAGTAGTGAGAAATATGAATAGTTTCTCCCATATGACAGCAGTGAGGTAGTAGGCAAGTTAGTAGCTATCCGTGTTGGACTCTCTCGGAAGCGATCATTTTTTATTTCTGCGTGTTGGAGCCGTGCATGTGTAGATGGGCCTGGGAGTTGAGCTAGTTGGTTGTGTCCAAAATAGTAGTAGTACAAAAACATTATTCGAGGGCAGGCTTCAGCCTGTTGAAGACTGCCTACTAGAATTGCCACTGGTTCAAAGAAAAAGTGAAGGAAAACATAGGACTTGGAAAGTTTCCTATGGTACTACTATTCATGCATTTGGTTAGAAGGAATGGAGCAAAGCAAACTGGAGGATTTTTTTTCCTTTGGTGTCTCTCTCAAAGAAAAAACGTAGGAATTTTAATATCCACTTGGACGTCCTTTACAAATTCCTATGCATGAAGAACAAGACTAAGTGCATTAGTGGCATAATAAGATTCTAACTTAACATTTTCATGTGGTTTGACTTTAATTTGACCATGTTTCTCTGCATTCCTGTGTTCTTCCAATTGCTGTGAACCAAACACCCAGTTTGATAGAAATCCTGTGTTTGCAAATGCTCTGTTTTGCACGTGCATTCCTATCCTATTCCTGTGTTTTTCCATTCCATGTGTTTTTTAGAATCCTCCAGTTCAAAGGAGCCCTTACAGATTTACTTCATTTACAGATAGGTGTCAAAGAAAACTCTGTGTGGTTTGTCCCGCTCCTGCCATGCCGTCGTCCACCCTACCTGAGTTGCTCCAACGACGGAAGCGTCCACCACAGCAGAGATCCCCACTCCAGATCTTCTTTTGTCACCTCAGATCTTCTTTCCCGCTGCCGACAGCCACACCAATTGCATTACCATCATCGACTGAGCAGATGAACATGTCGACTAAACAGTTCTGGAAGAGAGGTCGCACTCTTTCGTGTCTACTTACGTCATACATCGATTAATATTACCTGCTACTTTATCGTCCTGTTCACCTCTTAGACTCTGAGTCAGGTCCAAACTAATGTTCAGACTTGAGTTTTAAAATGCTTGTGGGGCACATATTGAGGCAGTAACGAATAGTATCTCTGTCTACTATCTGGTTCATCTCGGGTCTTCTATGTGGTTCATGTTGGGTGGGCAACGAACAGTAGAGGAGCCATCATCTGTCTTTTTTAACTGAAGCTATCATCTGCCTACTGCCATTAGTTTTGGATATATCCACTGGTTGCTACCATCAGCCTTGATTTCTGCATGCACCCCTTAGGCCTTACATAATCTGACTATGTTTTTTTATTATGCATGTCAGTTATTGTACACAATCGTACAGAACATGTAGAGAAAAAGAGAAGAGCGTTGCGTGGGAATATAATGTCATGCAGACGTCGCTCCATGGTGGGCACAGTGGCAGCCCCTCCTTCCCCCATTCCAGATTGTATTCCAGAGGAAGATAACTGTTCAGAGGGGGATTCAGAGGGAGCAGACCACTCCTATTTACCCCCGAGGTGTTTGCTCTAACTTGGCACGCTGATGTTGGTCATATCATGCATATGGCGCCTTGCATTGCTTACTTTATACATCGTATATGTCATCAGCTTAATTTAGACATGCTTTGTGTGAATGCCACCTGTTTGGTTTCTATATCATATATGTGAATTATGCAGTGCCATCTTGTTTAGCCAGGCATCATATTTGTGAATCATGCAATGCCATCCTGTTTAGCCAGTCATCGTATATGTGAATTATATCATGCCATACTAATTTTTTTTCATCATGTATTCCATTTGTCCACAATGTTTGTACATTCATCTACTCTTCCTGTGCATCAGCCATTTGAGTCGGTGATGGAAAAATCTGGAGTGAAAACAAGGTCTTCAGAGCAGCCAGTGCTACCTGTCAAAGCAGATATCTTGCTGGTTACAGATAGCTCCTCAGAGGAGCATTCATAGACAGATGACCAGTCCTATCCCCCCCCGGGGGGGGGGGGGGGGGGGGGGGGGGGGGGGGGGGGGGGGGGGGGGGGGGGGGGGGGGGGGCCCCCCCCAGGTTTATGCTCTAGCTTGGCAGGGTTATATTGCTCATATCATGCATATGGTGTCTTGCATTGCTATGTCATCTGCTTAGATTAGACCTGCTTTGTGTGAATGCCACCTGTTTAGTTTCTACTCCCTCCGTTCCTAAATATAAGTCTTTGTAGAGATTCCACTATGGACTACATACAGAGCAAAATGAGTGAATCTACACTCTAAAATGCATCTATATACATCCGTATGTGGTCTATAGTGAAATCTCTACAAAGACTTATATTTAGAAACGGAGAGAGCATATCATATATGTGAATTATGCAATGCCATCTTTTTTAGCAAGGCATCATATATGTGAATTATGCAATGCCATCCTGTGTAGCCAGGCATCATATATGTGATTTATGTCATGCCATCCTTTTTTTTCATTACGTATTCCATTTGCCGACAATGTTTGTATGTTGAACTACTCTTCCTGTGCATCAGCCATTTGAGTCGGTTATGGAAAAATCTGGAGTGAAAACAAGGTCTTCAAAGCAGACAATGCTACCTGTTGAAGCAGATATCTCGCTGGTTACAGGTAGCTCCTCAGAGGAGGATTCAGAGACAGATGACCAGTCCTATATCCCCCCTGAGGTGTATGCTCTAACTTGCGATGGTTATATTTCTCATATCATGCATATGGTGTCTTGCATTGCTTAGTTTAGACATCATATACACAATATTCAATGCCATCTGCTTAGTTTAGAGATCATATATGCGAGTGCCAGCTGCTTAGTATATCAATCATATAGGTGAATTATATCATGCCATCCTGTATACTTAGACAACATGTATGTGAATTATTTCATGCCAACCTATTTTATAAAGACATCATATAGTTATGTCATGTCATCCTGTTTAGATAGTCATCATATGTTGAATTATGTCATTCTATCATGTTTAGTTATCCATCATATATCTGAAATTGTGTCATGCTATCCTGTTTAGTTAGCCTTAGCCATCATATATGTGAAATTGTGTCATGCTGTCCTGTTTGGTTAGACAACATATACGTGAATTACTGCATCTGTCTATCATACAATGTCTGTACCTTCAATTTCTTTTCTTGCTTATCAGCCATTTGAATTGGAGGGGGTGATGGCAGTATCTAAGGGAGTAAAAACATGATCTTCACAAAAGATGGTGCTACCCATCGATGCAGATAGAACCACGGTTGTACTTGCCCAAGAGCCAGCCCCACCACACATAACCGACACTCTTGCAGATTGTACCCCTACCCCGTTGGCCAGAGAACCAGCTACACCCCATCTAACCCCAACCCCAGCAGATAGTAACCCACTTCCAGTTGACACAGCACCATCTCCACCATAGAGCACCCACACATGAGCAGTTAGTAAGGCAACTGCAGTGCCCAAAGCACGAGGACCACCACAGTGAACCCAAACTCCACACTTAAAGAAGAAGAAGAAGAACTGTTCTCAGGTCAGATTCCGTATCTATGGTGCATTCTCCTTTGCTCTTGCATCACTGTATTTACTCATACCAACTATTATCTAATTTGAAGGATACAATTGAAACTCCAATGGTGCAAAAGGTATGTTTTAAACCTGTTTCTTTAACTGGTTTGCTCTATGTTGATTTTAGTTTCAATTGTATAAACAGTTATGTTCTCATGTCATGCATATTACAAGTGTTGTTAGTGTTGTGTAGTTTCCCAGACTTATATTCTGTCTATGCTGCTTTGTCTTAAACAGATATGATTTGAACTGTGTCTCTATCTTGATTTGGCAACATAAACTAGGATGATATAGACAATACAGTGACCATAGTACATAGATATATGTTTGTTTCATTCTGTTATTATGTACTCCCTCCGTTCCTAAATATAAGTCTTTGTAGAGATTCCATTATAGACCACATACAGATGTATATAGATGCATTTTAGAGTGTAGATTCACTCATTTTGCTCTGTATGTAGTCCGCAGTGAAATGTCCACAAAGACTTATATTTAGGAATGGAGGGAGTACTACCTTGCAATAGAATACAAGTTAGTATAATCCTGTCAACCTTACTACTGAACTGGTTTACCAAAATGAGTTTCATATACATGCTAAACCTGTGATGTGTCTGCTTGTTCCTCTTTTAGAATGCCGGCAGAATAAGGTCCAAGATAGTCAGACAACCCTGTTGTTCTCCAAGAAAGCTGATAAAAACTATCTTGAAGACAGTGAGACAACCCCAAAGTCCTGCCTTGATGTAGTGTTCGAGTTACTAGCCACTACCGCTGGCACAAGCCCTTCGAACTCGCTGCCTGAATCAGTTCGGCTTCTTGAGTCTCAACTACAAGCTGAAAGACAACGATCAGCTGTGCTGCGTAATACGTCTCCAACGTATCTATAATTTTTTATTGTTCCATGCTGTTATATTATCAATCTTGGATGTTTTTATATACATTTACAGCAATTATATATCATTTTTTGGGACTAACCTATTAACTTAGTGCCCAGTGCCAGTTGCTGTTTTCTGCCTGTTTTTGGTTTTACAGAATATCAATACCAAACAAAGTCCAAATGCCACGAAACTTTTTGGAGATTTTTTTTCTGGACATAACAAACACTAGAAGCTTCGGGAGGAGGCCAAAAGACCCAGGAGGTGGCCACGAGCCACCAGGGCGCGCCCGGGGAGGGGCAGGCGCGCCCTGGTGCCTCGTGGGGGGGGGGGGGGGGGGGGGGGGGGGGGGGGGGGGGGGGGGGGGGGGGGGGGGGGGGGGGGGGGGGGGGGGGGGGGGGGGGGGGGGGGGGGGGGGGGGGGGGGGGGGGGGGGGGGGGGGGGGGGGGGGGGGGGGGGGGGGGGGGGGGGGGGGGGGGGGGGGGGGGGGGGGGGGGGGGGGGGGGGGGGGGGGGGGGGGGGGGGGGGGGGGGGGGGGGGGGGGGGGGGGGGGGGGGGGGGGGGGGGGGGGTACATCATGTCATCTTGCTTAAGGCGTTACTCCATTCTTTATGGACTTAATACACTAGATGCATGCTGGATAGCGGTCGATGTGTGGAGTAATAGTAGTAGATGTAGGCAGGAGTCGGTCTACTTATCTCGGACGTGATGCCTATATACATGATCATTGCCTTGGATATCGTCATGATTATTTGCTTTTCTATCAATTTCCCAACAGTAATTTGTTTACCCACCGTATGCTATTTTCTTGAGAGAAGCCTCTAGTGAAAACTATGGCCCCCGGGTCTATCTAAATCATATACTAAAACCCTAAAAATACTTGCTGCACTTTTTCTTTATTTATTTTATTTTGTATTTTTGTTTCAATCTATCTATCTATCACATACAATTTAATCTTGCAATTACCGCCGAGGGATTGACAACCCCTTGTTTGCGTTGGGTGCGAGGATTTATTGTTTTGTGTGCATGTGCTGCTAACGAGGTGTTGCGTGATTCTTCTACTGGATTGATAACCTTGGTTTCATAACTGAGGGAAATACTTATCTCTACTGTACTGCATCTCCCTTCCTCTTCAGGGAATTACCAACGCAGCTCACAAGTAACAGGAAGAATTTCTGGCGCCGTTGCCGGGGAGAAGCCACGCAAATCGGTCTCCCGTCAACTTGCCAATTTCTGGCGCCGTTGTCGGGGAGACATCATCAACATCTATCAAGTACCTACGCATAAAACTCTCATCTCCTTGCATTTACTTTATTTACCTTTGCCTCTCGTTTTCATCTCCCCCACTTCTAAAAAGTTTTTACAAAAAAAATACAAAAATATTTTTTGTTTGCCTTTTTGCTCGTTTGCTATCTTTGCTTGTGTGCCATGTGCCTTCTATTTTCTTGCATCTTCGCTTGCTAGAAATCTATTGATATGGATCCTCATCCACTTGCTAATCTTTTCAAAAGATCCAATTATGATGAACCAATTGCTAGTGAGTTGAGTGCAATTGATTATCTCTATGAAGTTTTGCTTGAAAATCATGAACTGGAAAATTGTGATGAAGTGCTGAAAGAAGAAATTTGTAAAGTGATTCATGATAGCTCCTTCAGTGAAAAGCATGATTGCAATAATGTTATTATAAATTCTATTAATGTCAATTATGCTAATAATATGCAAAATTACGAGCTTGGGGATGATAATTTTGTTATATCCACTACTTATTGCAATGAATCGTGATTGGGGTGGTAATGCTTCTTATGATCTTGAAAATTTATTTAAGCCTCATGATGAATATGCTATTGATAATAATGTTTGCAATAATATTGAAAGTGGGTTTGGAAGAGTGTAAACTCTAGGTAAAAATAATCCCACATATTTGGAGAGTGTTCAATCTTATGAATTTTTTGATAAAAGTGGGTTCGGAAAGGTCATGACTTTAGTTGATGTTAATCCCACTATTTTGGAAGACTATAAGAATTTTATGCGTGTGGATCATGGAGAGAAAATTTTATATGATAGCTATATTATTGAATTTGATTATGATCCTACATGTAATTATTATGAGAGAGGAAAATATGGTTGTAAAAAATTTCATGTTACTAAATTACCTCTCGTTATGTTGAGATTGTCAATGTTTTATTCCTCTCCTTTGCATATGCTAGATATTTCTCGTCTTGATAATTTGTTTGCATATAAAATGCCTATGCATAGGAAGTATGTTAGACTTAAATATGTTTGTCACATGTATTATGATGCTCTCTTTGTGCTTCAATTCTTATCTTTCATGTCAGCATCATTGAAATCTCAAAGCCTATCTTAATGGCTATAAAGAAAGAGCTTCTTGGGAGGCAACCCAATGAATAAAATAATTTTTTACCTTTTGTTTCTGTTATTGTGTGTTTTCACAATTATGCTACTTTTATGATTGTGTTTTTGTGTTTTAAATTAGTGTTTGTGCCAAGTAAAGCCTTTAGGAAGATTTGGAAGATAGTATAATTGATGCTGTTTGGAATTTGCGTCCAGTGCTGGAATTTTTGTTCTGTACTGGGTGTCAGAAAAATCTGAAATTTTTACACAGTATTGGTATATAAATTTCCCACGTTGTCCTAATTTTTCAGAATTTTTGGAGGTACATAAGTATGGCTTTTAAATAGATTGCTACAGACTGTTCTGTTTTTGACAGATTCTGTTTTTGATGCACTACTTGCTTGTTTTGATGAAACTATGGATTGTATCGGGGGGTATAAGCCATGGAGAAGTTAGAATACAGTAGGTATAGCACAAAAATAAAATATGAATGGGTTTGCAACAGTACTTAAAGTAGTGATTTATTTTGTTATACTAACGGATCTCATGAAGGTTTTGTTGAGTTTTGTGTGATTGAAGTTTTCAAGTTTTGGGTGAGATCACGATGGATGAAGGAATAAGGAGTAGCAAGAGCCTAAGCTTGGGGATGCCCGAGGCACCCCAAGGTAATATTCAAGGAAGACTCAAGCGTCTAAGCTTGGGGATGCCCCGGAAGGCATCCCCTCTTTCTTCTACCAACCATCGGTAATTTTACTTGGAGCTATATTTTTATTCGTCACATGATATGTGCTTTGCTTGGAGCATAGTGTATTATATGAGTCTTTGCTTTGTTTGCTTTTTAGTTTGTCATAATCATCTTTGCTGGATACACCAATTTGAGAGAGCCACACGTTCATCATAATTTGTTAGAATACTCTATGTGCTTCACTTAATTTTTTTGAGCTAGGCAGTTGCTCTAGTACTTCACTTAAATCTTTTTGAGCACGGTGGTGGCTATATTTTGAAGAAATAAACTCTCATGCTTCACTTATATTATTTTGAGAGTTGATAAGATAAAATTTTGAAGAAATATTTAAACTCTCATGCTTCACTTATATTTTTTTGAGAGTTGATAAGATTTTGAAGAAATATTTGCACTCTCATGCCTCACTTATATCTTTTTGAGAGTTGATGTTAGTAACAGTAATTTGCACAAGATATGAATTTGGTCCCAAAGTGATGAATATTCAAGAGGGATATAATAAAAACTTTCATATAGATCATTGGATATGATAAGTGTGATTCCTTGCAATAGTTTTGCGATATGGAGATGATGATAAGTGAGTCATGTTAGTGAGTAATTGTGATTTAGTAAGAATATTCGTGTTAAGGTTTGTGATTCCCTATGCATGCACATTAAGTCAATAGTTATGCAAATAAATTATATCCTACTTATGGTGCATTATTCGGTGTTAGTTATGTTCAACGCATGTTTATGACCGTTTTTGCTTTTTGGTTGGTTGCTTCTCAATCTATTTACTAGCCTTCATTTGTACTAAGCGGAAATAATGCTTGTGCATCCAAACTCCTTAAACCCAAGTTGTGCCAGATGAGTCCACCATACCTACCTATATGCGGTGTTTCCTTGCCGTTCTAAGTAAATTTGCGTGTGCCAACTCTAATTTTCAAAATAATTTTTCTGTTTTGTGTGCCCGTACCGCTCATGAAGCGGCAGGGGTGGCCATTATTTTCCATGCTAGGTGTGTTATTCTCATGATGAGTGTTTATTCACTTGTCATTGCACGAGAGAGTGGTTGGTAATAGGGATGCCCAGTCCCACAATGAATCAAAAATTAATAGCAACAAAATTCCTTGGAAAGTGTTGGTATGAAGGGCACCCGTGGATACGGCTAGCCATGGATTGTGAAAGAATGGTGGAAAGGAAATAAACTTTACTTTCTGTTTGGGAACCGCCTATGATGTGTCTAGCATGGAAGATATTGGGAATTCTCGGTCATTTTCGTTGACAGGAAAAGCATGCCTCTCAAAATATTCTATCTCTCTAATTTAAGCTTTGAGCTCTGGCACATTAGCAAATCTCTGCTTCCCTCTGCGAAGGGCCTATCTATTTACTTTTATGCAATTTTTATTTTTATTTGAGTCTCCATCTTCTCTTATAAAGCACCAACAAGAGAACACTATTGTCATACTTGTGCATTGGATGTAGCTAATATGGAGTGTGTTTCATGAATGGATCAATGATTGAGCATAATGGGCTAGAGATAACTTTCTTTAGCGTTGATATTTTGAAAAGCATGGTTGCTTGTTAGTATGCTTGAGTATTTATATCTTCATGTCAAATTATAGACTATTGCTTTGAATCATTCAAGTCCATATGTCCGTGCTATAAAAGAAAAGAATGTTATGAATATGATAGGCAGCATACCACATCAAAAATTCTATTTTTATCATTTACCTACTCGAGGACGAGCAGGAATTAAGCTTGGGGATGCTGATACGTCTCCAACGTATCTATAATTTTTTATTGTTCCATGCTGTTATATTATCAATCTTGGATGTTTTTATATACATTTACAGCAATTATATATCATTTTTGGGACTAACCTATTAACTTAGTGCCCAGTGCCAGTTGCTGTTTTCTGCCTATTTTTGGTTTTACAGAATATCAATACCAAACGAACTCCAAATGCCACGAAACTTTTTGGAGATTTTTTCTGGACATAACAAACACTAGAAGCTTCAGGAGGAGGCCAGAAGACCCAGGAGGTGGCCACGAGCCACCAGGGCGCGCCTGGGGGGGGGGGGGGGGGGGGGGCCGGGGGGGGGGGGGGGGGGGGGGGGGGGGGGGGGGGGGGCAGGCGCGCCCTGGTGCCTCATGGGCCCACCTCTGACTCTTTTGACCTAATTCCACCACTATAAATTCCCAAAAATCAGGAAACCAACAGGGGAGTCTATGAAATACTTTTTCCACCGCCGCAAGCTTCTGTTCTCGAGAGATCCCATCTGGAGGCCTTCTCCGGTACTCCGCCGGAGGGGGAATCGATCACGGAGGGGCTCTACATCAACCTTGCTGCCCTTCCGATGATGCGTGAGTAGTTTACCACAGACCTTCGGGTCCATAGTTAGTAGCTAGATGGCTTCTTCTCTCTTTTTGATCTTCAATACAATGTTCTCCTCGATGTTCTTGGAGTTCTGTCCGATGTAATCACTTTTTGCGATGTTTTTGTTGGGATCCGATGAATTGTGAGTTTATGATCAGATTATCCATGAATATTATTTGAGTATTCTCTGATCTCTTTTATGCATGATTATTATAGCTTCGTATTTCTTCTCCGATCTATTGATTTGGTTTGGCCAACTAGATTGATTTATCTTGCCATGGGAAGAGGTGCTTTGTAATGGGTTCGATCTTGCGGTGCTCAATCTCAGTGACAGAAAGGGACATGACACATATGTATCGTTGCTATTAAGGGTAAAAAGATGGGGTTTATTCATGCGTGAGTTTACTTTGTCTACATCATGTCATCTTGCTTAAGGCGTTACTCCATTCTTTATGGACTTAATACACTAGATGCATGCTGGATAGCGGTCGATGTGTGGAGTAATAGTAGTAGATGCAGGCAGGAGTCGGTCTACTTGTCTCGGACATGATGCCTATATACATGATCATTGCCTTGGATATCGTCATGATTAGTTGCTTTTCTATCAATTGCCCAACAGTAATTTGTTTACCCACCGTATGCTATTTTCTTGAGAGAAGCCTCTAGTGAAAATTATGGCCCCCGGGTCTATCTAAATCATATACTAAAACCCTAAAAATACTTGCTGCACTTTTTCTTTATTTATTTTATTTTGTATTTTTGTTTCAATCTATCTATCTATCACATACAATTTAATCTTGTAATTACCGCCGAGGGATTGACTACCCCTTGTTTGCGTTGGGTGCAAGGATTTGTTGTTTTGTGTGCATGTGCTGCTAACGAGGTATTGCGTGATTCTCCTACTGGATTGATAACCTTGGTTTCATAACTGAGGAAGATACTTATCTCTACTATACTACATGTCCCTTCCTCTTCAGGGAATTACCAACGCAGCTCACAAGTAGCACTGCGACAAGAAGCCGAAGGACTGAGGAAGTCCCTGCAGAATTCAGATGCATACTTTCTAGAGAAACAGCAAGAATTGGAGGATTTTAGCACCAAACAAGAGAAAGCTAATAAGCTTGCTAAGCTTCTTGCCAGCATGGTGGGTGCCTAGGATATCATTTCTTGAGCTCTTCTGAAGTGGTTTCAGTTCTGGACTTGTTTTGCTGCCGCGTTTATTTATACTGGTGGCCAATTTAGACGCCCAGTGTATGTAACATGCTGCTTTGTTGTTCCCTAATATTTGCACTGGTAGCGAACTTTGATGCCCAGTGGATGTAATCTGTGTAATCGCCGTAATTGCCTAGCGTTAGTTGCTTTCTTATTTATTTACAGTCTTTTGTTTATTTGTTTGCTTGTAGTCACTGCAGTTCTTTTTCCTTGGTTTGCTAGTGGCCGTAATAACCATGGGCCACATACGGGCCGTGGTAACGATGGGCATCCTATGGGCTGTAGGATCCATGGGCCTCCTATGGGCCGTAGGATCCATGGGCCGTACTGTTCGTGGGCCAAAACCGGACCGCAATATGGACCGTAAATGGGCCAAAATCGGAACCGTCCATTTATGGGCCTAGACCATAACGAGCCATTAATAGGCCAAAAGACATCACATGCTTAATTCTATCAAGAGGCCTGACAGGTCATTAACGGGCCGGATTACAGGACATGATGAAAATGACCCAACAGGTTAACTGGCCACAAACGGACCGAATGTTACCACAGGCTGAATTTGGCCCATTAGCATAACAGGCCAGTAACGGACCGTGAGTAATCGAGGGCCGGAAATGAGCCCAAGAATGTATGGGCCCTTAGAAGGCCGAAAGGGAGCACGGGCTTGAAATGGCCCAACTGAATCATGGGCCGTTGATGGGCTCAAAGCAGTTTACTGTTCGTGATGGGCCTGATTCACCACGGGCCGTCAATGGTGTTGGGGAACGTTGCATGGAAAAAAAAATATACGCACACACAAGATCTATCCATGGAGATGCATAGCTATGAGAGGGGGAGTGTGTCTACGTACCCTCGTAGACCGTAAGCGGAAGCGTTAGAACAACGCGGTTGATGTCGTCGAACAACTTCACGATCCAACCTACCGAGCACCGAACGTACGGCACCACCGCGTTCAGCACACGTTCAGCTCGGTAACATCCTCGACTTCTTGATCCAGCAAGACGGCGAGGTAGTGAATGAGTTCCAGCAGCACGACGGCGTGGTGACGGTGATGGTGATGCTATCTCCGCAAGGCTTCGCCCAAGCACTACGAAAATATGACCGAGGGACGGAACTGTGGAGGAGGGCGCCGCACACGGCTAAGACAATGTTGTGTGTACCTTTGGGGCGCCCCCTCTCCTCTATTTATATATGTGTAGGGGCTTGGAGTAGAAGGAATAGTGCCACATGAACAGTAACCATGAATAGTACACACGTGGACTTGGACTCCAAAGCCCAATCGTATTCCTACTAGGACTCTCCCTTTTTCCTTCCCTAGCTGCGTGGGCTTTCGAGGACTTGGTGTGCCTGGCCCAATAAAGCCAGGGCGCCTCCCCTTAGCCCATGCCAGCCCTTGGGACATGGTGGACCCACTTGTGGACTTCCGGACCCCTCCGGAATCCTCCGGAACCTTCTGGAAGCTTCCCGGTACAATACCGAAAAAAACTGCACCTTTTTTCGGAACCCAAAATATGACTTCCCATATATAAATCTTTACCTCTCGACCGTTCCGAGACTCCTCGTGACATCCGGGACTCCGAACAACATTCGGTTACCAATTCACATAACTCATATAACACTATATCGTCAACGAACGTTAAGCGTGCGGACCCTATGGGTTCGGGAATGATGTAGACATGACCGAGACGCCTCTCCTGTCAATAACCAATAGCGGAACCTGGATGCCCATATTGGTTCCTACATATTCCATGAAGATCTTATCGGTCGAACCGCAATGACAACATACGTAATTCCCTTTGTTCGTCGGTATGTTACTTGCCCGAGATTCGATCGTCGGTATCTCCATACCTAGTTCAATCTCATTACTGGCAAGTCTCTTTACTCGTTCCGTAATACATCATCCCGTAACTAACTCCTTAGTCACTTTGCTTGCAAGCTTCTTATGATGTGCATTACCGAGAGGGCCCAGAGATACCTCTCCGAAACACGGAGTGACAAATCCCAGTCTCGATCCATGCCAACTCAACGGACCCCCCCCCCCCCCCCCCCCCCCCCCCCCCCCCCCCCCCCCCCCCCCCCCCCCCCCCCCCCCCCCCCCCCCCCCCCCCCCCCCCCCCCCCCCCCCCCCCCCCCCCCCCCCCCCCCCCCCCCCCCCCCCCCCCCCCCCCCCCCCCCCCCCCCCCCCCCCCCCCCCCCCCCCCCCCCCCCCCCCCCCCCCCCCCCCCCCCCCCCCCCCCCCCCCCCCCCCCCCCCCCCCCCCCCCCCCCCCCCCCCCCCCCCCCCCCCCCCCCCCCCCCCCCCCCCCCCCCCCCCCCCCCCCCCCCCCCCCCCCCCCCCCCCCCCCCCCCCCCCCCCCCCCCCCCCCCCCCCCCCCCCCCCCCCCCCCCCCCCCCCCCCCCCCCCCCCCCCCCCCCCCCCCCCCCCCCCCCCCCCCCCCCCCCCCCCCCCCCCCCCCCCCCCCCCCCCCCCCCCCCCCCCCCCCCCCCCCCCCCCCCCCCCCCCCCCCCCCCCCCCCCCCCCCCCCCCCCCCCCCCCCCCCCCCCCCCCCCCCCCCCCCCCCCCCCCCCCCCCCCCCCCCCCCCCCCCCCCCCCCCCCCCCCCCCCCCCCCCCCCCCCCCCCCCCCCCCCCCCCCCCCCCCCCCCCCCCCCCCCCCCCCCCCCCCCCCCCCCCCCCCCCCCCCCCCCCCCCCCCCCCCCCCCCCCCCCCCCCCCCCCCCCCCCCCCCCCCCCCCCCCCCCCCCCCCCCCCCCCCCCCCCCCCCCCCCCCCCCCCCCCCCCCCCCCCCCCCCCCCCCCCCCCCCCCCCCCCCCCCCCCCCCCCCCCCCCCCCCCCCCCCCCCCCCCCCCCCCCCCCCCCCCCCCCCCCCCCCCCCCCCCCCCCCCCCCCCCCCCCCCCCCCCCCCCCCCCCCCCCCCCCCCCCCCCCCCCCCCCCCCCCCCCCCCCCCCCCCCCCCCCCCCCCCCCCCCCCCCCCCCCCCCCCCCCCCCCCCCCCCCCCCCCCCCCCCCCCCCCCCCCCCCCCCCCCCCCCCCCCCCCCCCCCCCCCCCCCCCCCCCCCCCCCCCCCCCCCCCCCCCCCCCCCCCCCCCCCCCCCCCCCCCCCCCCCCCCCCCCCCCCCCCCCCCCCCCCCCCCCCCCCCCCCCCCCCCCCCCCCCCCCCCCCCCCCCCCCCCCCCCCCCCCCCCCCCCCCCCCCCCCCCCCCCCCCCCCCCCCCCCCCCCCCCCCCCCCCCCCCCCCCCCCCCCCCCCCCCCCCCCCCCCCCCCCCCCCCCCCCCCCCCCCCCCCCCCCCCCCCCCCCCCCCCCCCCCCCCCCCCCCCCCCCCCCCCCCCCCCCCCCCCCCCCCCCCCCCCCCCCCCCCCCCCCCCCCCCCCCCCCCCCCCCCCCCCCCCCCCCCCCCCCCCCCCCCCCCCCCCCCCCCCCCCCCCCCCCCCCCCCCCCCCCCCCCCCCCCCCCCCCCCCCCCCCCCCCCCCCCCCCCCCCCCCCCCCCCCCCCCCCCCCCCCCCCCCCCCCCCCCCCCCCCCCCCCCCCCCCCCCCCCCCCCCCCCCCCCCCCCCCCCCCCCCCCCCCCCCCCCCCCCCCCCCCCCCCCCCCCCCCCCCCCCCCCCCCCCCCCCCCCCCCCCCCCCCCCCCCCCCCCCCCCCCCCCCCCCCCCCCCCCCCCCCCCCCCCCCCCCCCCCCCCCCCCCCCCCCCCCCCCCCCCCCCCCCCCCCCCCCCCCCCCCCCCCCCCCCCCCCCCCCCCCCCCCCCCCCCCCCCCCCCCCCCCCCCCCCCCCCCCCCCCCCCCCCCCCCCCCCCCCCCCCCCCCCCCCCCCCCCCCCCCCCCCCCCCCCCCCCCCCCCCCCCCCCCCCCCCCCCCCCCCCCCCCCCCCCCCCCCCCCCCCCCCCCCCCCCCCCCCCCCCCCCCCCCCCCCCCCCCCCCCCCCCCCCCCCCCCCCCCCCCCCCCCCCCCCCCCCCCCCCCCCCCCCCCCCCCCCCCCCCCCCCCCCCCCCCCCCCCCCCCCCCCCCCCCCCCCCCCCCCCCCCCCCCCCCCCCCCCCCCCCCCCCCCCCCCCCCCCCCCCCCCCCCCCCCCCCCCCCCCCCCCCCCCCCCCCCCCCCCCCCCCCCCCCCCCCCCCCCCCCCCCCCCCCCCCCCCCCCCCCCCCCCCCCCCCCCCCCCCCCCCCCCCCCCCCCCCCCCCCCCCCCCCCCCCCCCCCCCCCCCCCCCCCCCCCCCCCCCCCCCCCCCCCCCCCCCCCCCCCCCCCCCCCCCCCCCCCCCCCCCCCCCCCCCCCCCCCCCCCCCCCCCCCCCCCCCCCCCCCCCCCCCCCCCCCCCCCCCCCCCCCCCCCCCCCCCCCCCCCCCCCCCCCCCCCCCCCCCCCCCCCCCCCCCCCCCCCCCCCCCCCCCCCCCCCCCCCCCCCCCCCCCCCCCCCCCCCCCCCCCCCCCCCCCCCCCCCCCCCCCCCCCCCCCCCCCCCCCCCCCCCCCCCCCCCCCCCCCCCCCCCCCCCCCCCCCCCCCCCCCCCCCCCCCCCCCCCCGATATACCCATATCTACTCAAATCATCTGTGAAGGTTAGAAAATAACGATACCTGCCGCGTGCTTCAACATTCATCGGACCGCATACATTGGTATGTATAATTTCTAACAAATCAGTAGCTCGCTCCATTGTTCCGAAGAACGGAGTTTTAGTCATCTTGCCCATGAGGCATGGTTCGCAAGTATCAAATGATTCATAATCAAGAGATTCCAAAAGTCCATCCGCATGGAGTTTCTTCATGCGCTTTAGACCAATATGACCTAAACGGCAGTGCCACAAGTATGTTGCACTATCATTATCAACTTTGCATCTTTTGGCATCAATATTATGAATATGTGTATCACTACGATCGAGATTCAACAAGAATAGACCATTCATAAAAGGTGCGTGACCATAAAAGATGTTACTCATATAAATAGAACAACCATTATTCTCTGACTTAAATGAATAACCGTCTCGCAATAAACAAGATCCAGATATAATGTTCATGCTCAACGCTGGCACCAAATAACAATTATTGAGGTCTAAAACTAATCCCGAAGGTAGATGTAGAGGTAGCGTGCCGACGGCGATCACATCAACCTTGGAACCATTCCCGACGCGCATCGTCACCTCATCCTTAGCCAATCTTCGCTTATTCCGTAGCTCCTGTTTCGAGTTACAAATATGAGCAGCCGAACCAGTATCAAATACCTAGGCGCTACTGCGAGCATTAGTAAGGAACACATCAATAACATGTATATCAAATATACCTTTGCTCACTTTGCCATCCTTCTTATCCGCCAAATACCCCCCCCCCCCCCCCCCCCCCCCCCCCCCCCCCCCCCCCCCCCCCCCCCCCCCCCGTCCCTTTGCAGTAGAAGCACTCAGTTTCAGGCTTGGGTCCAGCTTTGGGTTTTTTCGTGGGAGCGGCAACTTGCTTGCCGTTCTTCTTGAAGTTCCCCTTGCCCTTTTTCTTGAAACTAGTGGTCTTGTTAACCATCAACACTTGATGCTCCTTCTTGATTTCTACCTCTGCTGATTTCAGCATTGCGAAGAGCTCGGGAATTGTCTTCTCCATCCCTTGCATATTATAGTTCATCACGAAGCCTTTATAGCTTGGTGGCAGTGACTGAAGAACTCTGTCAATAACACTCTCAACCGGAAGATCAATTCCCAGCTGAGTGAAGTGGTTGTGGTACCCAGACATTCTGAGTATGTGTTCACTGACAAACTGTTCTCCTCCATCTTACAGCTAAAGAACTTGTTGGAGACTTCATATCTCTCAACCCGGGCATTAGCTTGAAATATTAATTTCAGCTCTTGGAACATCTCATATGCTCCGTGGCGTTCAAAATGCTTTTGCAGTCCTGGTTCTAAGCCATAGAGCATGGCACACTGAACTATCGAGTAGTCATCAGATCGAGCCTGCCAGGAGTTCACAACGTCTGCAGCAGCTCCTGCAGCAGGTCCATCACCTAGCGGTGCATCAAGGACATAATTCTTCTGTGCAGCAATGAGGATAATCCTCAAGTTACGGACCCAGTCCGTGTAGTTGCTACCATCATCTTTCAACTTAGCTTTCTCTAGGAACGCATTGAAATTCAACGGAACAGTAGCACGGGCCATTTATTTACAACATAGATATGCAAAAAACTATCAAGACTAAGTTCATGATAAATTAAGTTCAATTAATCAAATTACTAATGAACTCCCACTTAAATTAACATCCCTCAAGTTAACTAAGTGATACATGATCCAAATCAACTAGCCCATGTCCGATCATCACGTGAGATGAGATAGTCATCAATGGTGAACATCTCCATATTGATCATATCTACTATATGACTCATGTTCGACCTTTCGGTCTCCAGTGTTCCGAGACCATGTCTGTACACCCCCCCCCCCCCCCCCCCCCCCCCCCCCCCCCCCCCCCCCCCCCCCCCCCCCCCCCCCCCCCCCCCCCCCCCCCCCCCCCCCCCCCCCCCCCCCCCCCCCCCCCCCCCCCCCCCCCCCCCCCCCCCCCCCCCCCCCCCCCCCCCCCCCCCCCCCCCCCCCCCCCCCCCCCCCCCCCCCCCCCCCCCCCCCCCCCCCCCCCCCCCCCCCCCCCCCCCCCCCCCCCCCCCCCCCCCCCCCCCCCCCCCCCCCCCCCCCCCCCCCCCCCCCCCCCCCCCCCCCCCCCCCCCCCCCCCCCCCCCCCCCCCCCCCCCCCCCCCCCCCCCCCCCCCCCCCCCCCCCCCCCCCCCCCCCCCCCCCCCCCCCCCCCCCCCCCCCCCCCCCCCCCCCCCCCCCCCCCCCCCCCCCCCCCCCCCCCCCCCCCCCCCCCCCCCCCCCCCCCCCCCCCCCCCCCCCCCCCCCCCCCCCCCCCCCCCCCCCCCCCCCCCCCCCCCCCCCCCCCCCCCCCCCCCCCCCCCCCCCCCCCCCCCCCCCCCCCCCCCCCCCCCCCCCCCCCCCCCCCCCCCCCCCCCCCCCCCCCCCCCCCCCCCCCCCCCCCCCCCCCCCCCCCCCCCCCCCCCCCCCCCCCCCCCCCCCCCCCCCCCCCCCCCCCCCCCCCCCCCCCCCCCCCCCCCCCCCCCCCCCCCCCCCCCCCCCCCCCCCCCCCCCCCCCCCCCCCCCCCCCCCCCCCCCCCCCCCCCCCCCCCCCCCCCCCCCCCCCCCCCCCCCCCCCCCCCCCCCCCCCCCCCCCCCCCCCCCCCCCCCCCCCCCCCCCCCCCCCCCCCCCCCCCCCCCCCCCCCCCCCCCCCCCCCCCCCCCCCCCCCCCCCCCCCCCCCCCCCCCCCCCCCCCCCCCCCCCCCCCCCCCCCCCCCCCCCCCCCCCCCCCCCCCCCCCCCCCCCCCCCCCCCCCCCCCCCCCCCCCCCCCCCCCCCCCCCCCCCCCCCCCCCCCCCCCCCCCCCCCCCCCCCCCCCCCCCCCCCCCCCCCCCCCCCCCCCCCCCCCCCCCCCCCCCCCCCCCCCCCCCCCCCCAAACAAGTTAGACGTCCTCTACTTTGTTGTTGCAAGTTTTACGTGGCTGCTACGGGTTTCTAGCAAGAATCGTTCTTACCTACGAAAAAACAACCACAACGGTGATTTATCAAGTTTGCTGTTTTAACCTTCTTCAAGGACCGGCCGTAGTCAAATTCGATTCAACTAAAGTAGGAGAAACAGACACCCGCTAGCCACCTTTATGCAAACCAGTTGCATGTCAGTCGGTGGAACCGGTCTCATGTGCGTGGACATGTAAGGTTGGTCCGGGCCGCTTCATCCCACAATGCCGCCGAATCAAAATAAGACGTTGGTGGTAAGCAGTATGAACATCACTGCCCACAACTCTTTGTGTTCTACTCATGCATATCATCTACGCATAGACCTGGCTCATGATGCCACTGTTGGGGAACGTTGCATGGAAAACAAAAAAAAATTACGCACATGCAAGATCTATCCATGGATATGCATAGCTACGAGAGGGGGAGTGTGTCTACGTACCCTCGTAGACCGTAAGCGGAAGCGTTAGAAAAACACGGTTGATGTCGTCGAACAACTTCACGATCCAACCGACCGAGCACCGAACGTACAGCACCTCCGCGTTCAGCACACGTTCAGCTCGGTGACGTCCTCGACTTCTTGATCCAGCAAGACGGCAAGGTAGTGGGTGAGTTCCGGCAGCACGACGGCGTGGTGACGGTGATGGTGATGCTATCTCCGCAGGGCTTCGCCCAAGCACTACGAAAATATGACCGAGGGACGGAACTGTGGAGGGGGGCACCGCACACGGCTAAGACAATGTTGTGTGTCCCTTTGGGGCGCCCCCTCTCCTCTATTTATATATGTGTAGGGGCTTGGAGTAGAAGGAATAGTGCCATGTGAACAGTAACTGTGAATAGTACACACGTGGACTTGGACTCCAAAGTCCAATCCTATTCCTACTAGGACTCTCCCTTTTTCCTTCCCTAGCTGCGTGGGCTTTTGAGGACTTGGTGTGCCTGGCCCAATAAGGCCAGGGCGCCTCCCCTTAGCCCATGCCAGCCCTTGGGACGTGGTGGACCCACTTGTGGACTTCCGGACCCCTCCGGAATCCTCCGGAACCTTCTGCAAGCTTCCCGGTACAATACCGAAAAAACTGCACCTTTTTCCGGAACCCAAAATATGACTTCTCATATATAAATCTTTATCTCTCGACCATTTCCGAGACTCCTCGTGACGTCTGGGATCTCATCCGGGACTCCGAACAACATTCGGTTACCAATTCACATAACTCATATAACACTATATCGTCAACGAACGTTAAGCGTGCGGACTCTCCGGTCAATAACCAATAGCGGAACCTGGATGCCCATATTGGTTCCTACATATTCCACGAAGATCTTATCGGTCGAACCGCAATGACAACATACGTAATTACCTTTGTCCGTCGGTATGTTACTTGCCCGAGATTCGATCGTCGGTATCTCCATACCTAGTTCAATCTCGTTACTGGCAAGTCTCTTTACTCATTCCGTAATACATCATCCCGTAACTAACTCCTTAGTCACTTTGCTTGCAAGCTTCTTATGATGTGCATTACCGAGAGGGCCCAGAGATACCTCTCCGAAATACGGAGTGACAAATCCCAGTCTCGATCCATGCCAACTCAACGGACACCTTCGGAGATACCTGTAGAGCATCTTTATGATCACCCAGTTACGTTGTGATGTTTGATAGCACACAAGGTATTCCTCCGGTATCCGGGAGTTGCATGATCTCATGGTCTGAGGAACATGTATTTGACATTCAAGAAAGCAGTAGCAATAAACAGAACGATCATATGCTAAGCTAACGGATGGGTCTTGTCCATCACATCATTCTCCTAATGATGTGATCCCGTTATCAAATGACAACTCATGTCTATGGTTAGAAAACATTAACCATCTTTGATCAACGAGCTAGTCTAGTAGAGGCTCACTAGGGACACGGTATTTGTTTATGTATTCACACATGTATTTAAGTTTCTGGTCAATACAATTCTAGCATGAATAATAAACCTTTATCATGAACAAGGAAATATAAAATAATAACAACTTTATTATTGCCTCTAGGGCATATTTCCATCATCAACAACAATGGCGACGGCGGTGGCGGTTCACCTAATTCCGGCGACGGGGACGGGGGCCGAAAGGGCTGGACGTCGGGCAGAAGGGCGGCGGAGGGCAAGGGAGGCAACGAGGCAGCGGCAGGGCCGGCGGGGGGTCGCCGGGGGTCGCGCCGGCGAAAGTGTAGGCGCGGAGGGTGACGCGAGGGAGCGGCTCGGCTTTTACTCAGCCGCCAATCGACGGAGTAAATTTAGGGCATGTACAATGGTGCTATCTTAGGCGTGCCACATAGGATAATTAGGATAATTGCTAAGGTGGAGGAGAGAGAATCCATAAGTAAATGCTTGTCTTCTCTTATTTAAGAGATGATCTCTTAGCCCAATATGTGTCATCATGATTTTAGGAATAGCTAGTTATCTTAGATAAGACTAAGAGATAACCCATTGTTTTATTGTCATCTCTAAATTACATGCAAGGTTTAAGATAAGACTATCATATCAACCATTATACATGCCCTTAGGGAAAGGATAAGGGAGAGGAGTAAAATTTTACTACCTTACGACGGATAAAGGATCGGCTAGGTCCCGGTTAGAGAAGTAAAACAGAAATTTTACTCCTCTAATCGGTTATAAGGGATCGGTTAGAGTTGCCCTAATCAAACCAAACCGACCCAACCTAATTCAACTCGACCGGTGGCGCCGAAAATGAGAACACGCCCACAGCGTCAAACCAATCGGAGCCGTCCACGTGCACAGCGGATCACCTAGCCACCATCCGATACGCATAGAGCGGCGGGCTCAAACTTACCGACCTGAAGTTCAGGCTGAAGCCCGTGCTCCACGCGGTACGCCTTCCAGCCACCCCTCCAGATATTTTCAGCCTCCTCCTCCCCCGCCACCCTACGCCTACGCCACCGTCCTATCGCAGACACTGACATCCCGGTCCCACCAGTACCTCACCGCACCGGGTCTGCACGTCATTGACCAAGCTGCTTACGTGCACACCAGCGGTGCCCTCCCGTGACAAGCCCGACGCGTGGGGCCCAGAGCCCACCGGCCCACATGTCGGTTAGCGGGGGGCTAGGAGGACACGACACGCTCCCGCTCATCTTCCCCACCGGACTGGATAGTTCGCCTGCGAAACAGAGCGGAGAGAAAAATATTAAAGATGGAGCGATCGCGCACACAGAGACAGGGAGGAGAAGAAACCAGAGAGAGAGAGGCGATTTTATTAATAGCGAGAAATTAAAGGCTGCCGGCAAGGCGTGGGCGTGGGGCGAAAAGCGCGAGGCGATAGAGAGAGAGAGAGAAAGGAGGGAGAGATCACGAGGTGGGTTTTCTCCTCCGCCCAATCCATTCCACCACCCTCTCGAGGTACGGTGGAGCTCACCAGCTAACTAAACTAAAGGCAAGAAGGCAAGGCGTCTGTCTCTCTTGGATCGCGAGGTCACGGGAGGCGCGCGCGCGGGAGCTTGCTCGATTGCTTTGCTCCGCGGCGCCGGCGGTGGGGGAAGGGAAGGGAGGGGATGGACCGGGCGGCGCTGACGGTGGGGCCGGGCATGGACATGCCCATAATGCACGACGGCGACCGCTACGAGCTCGTCAAGGACATCGGCTCCGGCAACTTCGGCGTCGCGCGCCTCATGCGCAACCGCGCCGACGGCCAGCTCGTCGCCGTCAAGTACATCGAGCGAGGGGAGAAGGTACTGCTACTACTAGAGCACCACTACTTCATCATCTTCCTGCACGGGACGGAATCAGGGCTGAAGAGCGTTCGTGTTTGCAGATTGACGAGAACGTGCAGCGGGAGATCATCAACCACCGGTCGCTGCGCCACCCCAACATCATCCGCTTCAAGGAGGTCATCCTCACCCCGACGCACCTCGCCATCGTCATGGAGTACGCCTCCGGCGGGGAGCTCTTCGAGCGCATCTGCAACGCCGGCAGGTTCAGCGAGGACGAGGTACGCCCATCGTCCTCTCCCTTCCCTCCCTGTTTATTAACTATTTCCTTACCCCATCGATCGATCACCAATTCGCCATGACGTTGTCCGTTTCTGCGTACGTGGACTACTTACTGATCATCACTACACTAACCGCCCAAGCCTTTGACTTTTCAGGCGCGTTTCTTTTTCCAGCAGCTGCTCTCAGGAGTCAGCTACTGCCACTCCATGGTAATCTTTCCTTTTTGGGTAGTAGAGCTGTAGTAGATGAAATGTACAGTTAGTCAGCTAAAATGGTTTCTTCTTTTGTTAAGCAAGTATGCCATCGTGACTTGAAGCTGGAGAACACCCTGCTGGACGGGAGCACGGCTCCTCGCCTCAAGATATGCGACTTTGGCTATTCCAAGGTATACATACTACTAAAACAAGATACCTGCTTCACTGTCCCAGGCTTGCAGTTTTCAGCAATCAACATATTTGCTCTGTTTACATGCCAAATTGGGGGTTATGCTTTGCTTGTCATCCTAGTATTTGTGACCTAGTGTATCGACCTGCCATTCTGCTCATTGCTGTTCTGCGTATTTGCAGTCGTCGGTTCTTCATTCGCAGCCGAAATCAACTGTGGGAACGCCAGCATACATCGCTCCTGAGGTTCTTCTGAAGAAGGAATATGATGGAAAGGTATGCATACATATTGGGACTCCATGCTAATAGTACTACTACTTTTCATGATATCCTGGTCCTGTTGTCTTGTCTAATGTTCATGCCCATTTTTCTCAACTACGGAGTATATATTTGCGAAGCATTTCCATTTGTGATCGAGATGCATGATGTATATATAATCCCATGGTACTACTAGACTCTGCGATGTATCATCTCAAGTTACCGCTAATCCTTTGTTCCTCAATGAAATGAAGATTGCGGATGTGTGGTCATGTGGAGTGACGCTTTACGTTATGCTAGTTGGTGCATATCCCTTTGAGGACCCCGATGAGCCCAAGAATTTTAGGAAGACAATTCAGGTTCCCATTCCGAGCCATCTTAATTTCTTGACCATCTCTGTTCTGATCACAAAAACTAATGAGCTTGTTTTGCCAGAGGATATTGAGCGTGCAGTACTCGATTCCAGATTACGTGCACATATCTGCCGAGTGTCGAGATCTTATTGCCAAGATTTTCGTCGGCAACCCAGCTACCGTGAGTACTTAGTATATCTAGCTATGAAGTGTTCGAGTCACTATATTGTTGCGCACAGTTTCATTTGAGGTTGATAACTTTTGCAGAGAATCACAATCCCTGAGATAAGAAACCATCGGTGGTTCTTGAAGAACCTCCCAGCTGACCTAGTGGATGATAGCACCATGAGCAGCCAGTACGAGGAGCCTGAACAGCCGATGCAGAGCATGGACGAGATCATGCAGATCCTGGCGGAGGCCACCATCCCCGCGGCTGGTTCTCGGATCAACCAGTTCTTGAACGATGGTCTCGATCTTGACGATGACATGGACGACCTTGATTCAGACGCCGACCTCGACGTGGAAAGCAGTGGGGAGATAGTGTATGCCATGTGACACTGCGAAAACCTCTCAACGAAGCAGTGTTTTCTATAAGTCGACCGTAAGATGCCAAGATACTCGAGACATTTAGAAGTTCGGCTTCTCATCCTTGATAGCCCACAAATGTTACTCTGTTGTTGTTGTTGTTGTTGTTGGTCTCTGTAGTTCCAGTGTTGTACAATGGTCTGGCCTTTTGGATGTAACCTTTGTTTGCTCCAATGCTGTGTTGACTATCTCGCTAATTTGAGAACTGGTAGATTATCTGGTACCCCCCTTAGGTGAGGGACATGTTATCCCGTCATGTTTGTACCGTGTATATGTGCTGTAGGCAAGGCAAATAAGAGACACTCAAGTTTGATCAGTTCCTTGTGTTGTCTGCCGTTTCCAGTATCTTGTGTCTTGTGTCAGTGATCTATGTGAAACATGAGCGACAGCATTTCGATCTTCCGGTTCAGATGAGTTTGCATTGTAGCTCTTGTTTTTTTTTTTTTTTTGCGCATGGCTCTTGCTGTGGTTCATTGTATATACCATGGAGTTTCTGGTTGTAGATACATCCTGTATGGGATTTCTCAAAAAAGTTTAGAAGTTTTTTTTGAATAAACTTAACTTTCTTTTACACTAGTATATAAATTTTCGCGAATAAAAACCCAACATTGACTTCAGGGCAAAAAACAAAATTTATTTGCTATTATAGGTCACTTCACACTATTTTGGCCGATTTTTTTTTTTAAAAGCAGTCAACGGGGGTGTTGAGATCTGCATTCTGTTCTGCTACTACAAGAAAACAGCCTGGACTGCATTATATCTCATGGACCAAAGAATACTAATCTTGATGACTAAATCGTGTGGTTAGAAAGTTAGATGTGATGTAACTATTGCACGTCTAGATGTGAAATAGCAAATCTGTTCATGAAAGACCCAGTTTCTTTTAGAAATCACGAGAATATAATAACAAGTTCACGAATAACTTGCCAACAACGGATCCTAACATTATTGATCAATAGTGCATATTAATATCTGAGTTCCAAGTTATCTTTCGCTCATCTTCACGAGTGAGCACATTATGAAGCATTGTGGAATCTCTCTCTTTCCAAAATCATCGCCACACATGACTAGTAACGATAGGGCCACGGAGCACGACGTCGCTCTCGGCGCCTCGTCAACCAAAACCCAAGCAAAACAATCCAGATTAACAAAATAATCCTGATCAATCTCCCAAATTATGCAAAGACCATAGTTCATGCTTCGCTAAGAAGCATTTGGCCAGCATGGTCATCTCATGTAGTATCAAGCAACTGAAAGCACAAAACTCCACGGCAACCCTGGATTATCGTCATCAACTCACCACAACCTTCATACATCGATCACATTCCACGGAAGGAAAACTGCCCCCGAGTCGTCCGCTGGGCGACTCGGGCGGATCCGGTCCAGTTTTCGCGGCGGCCCTCTCTCTGCGCCCTCTCCTCGCCGCCGCCGGCCGGCGCCGCCGGGCTTGCCCGTGCGGACTCACGGCGGCGGCGGGGCTCCGTCCCGTGGCGTTGTGGCGGTGTTTTGGCGACGTGCGTGCAGCGGCTGGACGCCGTGATGGTGGAGGTAGCAGCAAGGACATGGGATCGTGGTTGGGCGACAGTGCACGTCTTCCCTTCCGTGATGGCGCTGGCGCATCAACAGGCTGAGGTACGGGAGCCGCAACCACCATGAGTTCTAGTTCCTGTGGTACCTCTCTAGCGCAAGGGCACAATGGGTTAAGGCGGTGGCCAAAGGTTGCGATCGCCGCCCAGGTTCCCCGTCGGGAGGTGGCGGCCACGGAGCTCTCCGCTCCACTTCGACGCAAGGACGGTGGCGCCCTTTGATCTGACCATATGCTACTGGCTGAAACTGCCCTAGACCTAGAGGTTGTGGCAGCAGCCCGACGGCGTCGTCTTCTGGGTTTCGACCTTCTGATCCAGCGACAATGGTGATTTCCTGTGTGGCATGCTTCGCGGTCTGCGTCGAGGTCAGGGAACTAGTGGCAGTGTGTGGTGTTGTCGTCTGATACAGATCAGCCATTGGCTGCCACTTGTGAGGACCACATGGACCTCCGAAGCGTCCTGAACACAGGATTTTGGGGGTGTCGGTATCCTTTCTCCCGGACAAATACTTCGTCGTGTTGTGGCGAGCGGCTCTGCCACGGCTCGTCAGCCCGCCATCAGGACCATGTGTGTGTATACTGCTGCTTGGATCGTGGCAAGTGGAGGAGACAACATAGGATGACTTCTCGTTGGTGGTCTCGAGCTCCGGGGTGAAAACCCTAGGTATGACCCTTTTGTTATACCTGGCAATGGCGGCGTTCTATGCGTCGTAACCTTGATGAAGGCATTGCTCGGAGTTTTCTCGGACTTGATCTTCAAGGTGAAAACCCACGATCTGATCTTCGATGGTCGGATCAGGCGACGGCGGCGCTTGCACGTCGTTCTCTTCCTGAAGACGTCGCTTTTGAAGAACCTTCTTCGTAGTCCTTGTGCTGTCAAGAGATGATTGGAGCCGATGGCCATTGTTGTATGTCGTCAATCATTGTTTTCATCACTCTCGGGTTTTTTTTTTCTTTTTCCCCTTCGCCTAGGCATAGCTTCGGTCTTGAATGACTTTGCTTTTTGCCGACGTGATACTTTGCGTGTGTGTGTTAATGTTGGCTGTGTGCATCCTAGTTATGCAGAGGCCGGGTGTGTACTCACTATATTTGTATCGCTTGATGCTGATTTTGAGTCAATAAAAAACACCCTTTGTCGAAAAAAAAAAAAAACAACCTTCATACATCAAGCAAGCCATTATTCGAAAACAAAAACATTCACCGGATTTATTACACAGGCAGCATGATCTAAAGTTGAAACCCTCCGCTTACATGTGACAGTTGAGGCCACTGCCAATGCAGCGATCCAGAACAAACACATTATGGAGACACCAAGGGATTGAACACATGACCGACGAATAGCACCACGCCTGTGATGTCTTCTCGGATAAGGAAGAGGAAAGGGTGATCCGCGACGAAATCCACCTTCACGGGCTCTACTGGCAGTGACCTAAGTGTGACCACAGCAGCAGTTGCTGCAGCAGCCTCGGTGCCTTCTTCGTTCACCTCGACAAACGACTTGTGGAAAACGGATGAGACGTATAAGCCCGCCGGTGAATCCACCATCTCCGAAAGATCTGCCTCTGCGCTGAATGGCAGCTGGATACCTAAACCTTTGAGCATATCAGACGCTTCAAACCCAAATGATATCTTGAACTTTGGGAGCTTGAATTGCCCGACTGGAACCTTCTGCGTTGGGATATGGTTCTCCATGAACTCTGGTTCGGTGCTCAACTTTTTGGCCAAGTTCCAGAGACCATCCTGTGCTTCTGGAAGAAGAATGTACATGGAGAACTGCCTCTTGTCCCCGCCTTGCTGGTAAGGCAGCTTCAGTACCTTCAAGCTGTCAGAAGACGAAATGTATTGCTTCTTTGTACTGGACATGAATGGTGTTTGAACTGAGCTCCCATCAAGGAGGTGGAACTTGTCGTCTTCTGTCTTAGATGCGTCAAACTTCTCAGTCCAAGCTCCTTTGAAATAAAGGGCATTACCAAGAACCAGTCTAGTGGTATTGTCAACAGACCCTGCAGGGAGGATCTCTTTGATGAGACCTGTTGTGATTTTCTCTACCCAGGAGTTCACTTGACCAGCAACTTCAGCAGCCTGGACCATTGCAAAATACATCAATACTCAGGACAACTGAAAAATTCATACTAATACTCATTTCAAGTTGCTCCAAATGTACTAGTATTAGTTTAAATGGTCATCACACCATCTAGAAGCGCCACTGTGCAATACCACTACTGATTTTTTTATAATTCTAATCCAGTAATCGTTAGTTGTTTTTTGTATATCTTCTTAGAAACAAAATTCCCGTGAAGGTAATAAATGAAAACCACAACAGGACCTGGAAAACGCTGAAATACAGGTCAACGCATTTGGAAGGCACTAGACATACCTATTGATCTACTAACATACATACTAGGCTCAAGAACCTAAAAATATAAATATCAACAAATTCCCCAGGCTTCAAATCCCTAGATAGCACACTATGAAAATTACACTTCTAAAAAGGTACGTATATTTGATCACAGAAGTAAAAGACTAGCTATCCCAAAATCGCACTGATGTAAGGTCCAAAGTGTAAATTATCCGCACAAAGGGGAACTCTAAAGAGGAGTTAGCAACATGACACCATAAATGTAATAGTTCCAAAGTTCCATTAATTTCTACTGTTTAGTGAACACCTATACTTCAATAATTAAATTGAATATTTTGGCAAGGCATTAGTAGTAGTTTATCACATTTTTAAGCTTGATAAGTAAATAAATTGCACAAGCCTGAATGCTTAGCAGTTGAACATTCAGTCGAATTTATTGCATTTACCCAAACAGCCGAAAGACTAGAGGCTTCAGCAATGCTCTACAACTACCTATACAACAGTACTAAAGCTCCTGGTGTTCAACCAAACTGTATGGAAACCACTAAATTACAAATCTAGAATGGTTAAAAGACCTAGCGAAATACCAACAGATACCCATATCTGCATCACATCAGCACAAAACAACCAATTTCTGAGAAAGAATGGCATGGCGAACAGTAAAAACCCAAGTAAATAAACTACCAGCTAGTGATGTCCACAAATAATGAGCAAATCTGTACTATGTTTTTTTTTCTGGTGAAGAATCTTGCCGTCGTTTCAAGAACTAGCTAGACAAGGAAGGGGATCACCTTAGTTTGGAAACCAAACTGTATGGAAACCACTAAATTACAAATCTAGATGGTTAAAAGACCTAGCGAAATACCAACAGATACCCATATCTGCATCACATCAGCACAAAACAACCAATTTCTGAGAAAGAATGGCATGGCGAACAGTAAAAACCCAAGTAAATAAACTACCAGCTAGTGATGTCCACAAATAATGAGCAAATCTGTACTATGTTTTTTTTTTTCTGGTGAAGAATCTTGCCGTCGTTTCAAGAACTAGCTAGACAAGGAAGGGGATCACCTTAGTTTGAAAGTCCACGGACTGTGTCTCAGCCTTGTACTTGCCCACAGCTAGATCCTTGAAGGAAGGCTTGAGCTTGAGCGACGCGTCGACGAAGACGCCGTTGGCGAAGGCGACCCGCGGGCCGCCGGCGCCCGACGCGTCGGCGAGCACGACCTGCACCACCTGCTCGGCGAGCGCGTGGAGGCCCTCGGCCCCGCCTTTCTCCGCGGCCCCGAGCGTGGCGGCAAGCTGGTCGCGGGTGGCGCCGCCAGCGCCTGCCGCGACGAGGCTGAGCGCGACGTGGAGCGAGAGCGGGGAGAAGGCGGCGTTGCCAGCGGAACCCTCGGCGTGGGAGGGCGAGGAGATTGCGGAGGCGAGGCGGAGGGCGAAGCGGGTCTGGTGCCCGATGGAGAGGCGGATGTCGGTGGTCGCCATGGCCGGGTGGTTGCTCGTCGGACTTTTGGTTAGACTGGAGAGGAAAGGGGGATGTGCGGGAGGTGCAATTTTCAAGGGTTTCAGGGTTCTCACTGGTTATGTAGCGGGTGCCTGAACACTGAACAGGGAGATTTTTTAAGGACAAATGGCCAGCAACAGTATCTTTTACAAAGTCTGAAACCTGTCCAAGCCAGACCTCACACAAACTAGCTTTCTGATCAACACCATACGCAGCTAACATGTGTGCAACTCCATTACAACTCCTAGGACAAGACATCACCAAGCTTTTAAATCTAGGCCGATACGACCGATATATAGGCTGATATATCACTTTTGGGGATTTTCCGATATAAACATAACATATCTTTTTGTAAAAATCATTTTCAAACATATCATCCGATATGGACCGAAATATCGACCGATATGGCCGATATCTAGCCCGATATGTCCACAGATATAGAACGATACGTAGATGACAACTATTATTTATTAGAATGCAGTGAAATAAGATTATGCATTTACAACTTCATTATATATTATCAAAGTCATGCACAATGTTTCGTACAAATGCATATATATCGTATTGTTTTTAATCATAGAGTAAGGATTTTGTGAATATTTCCTTAATGGTTTCTTAATCAACAAGTTCATAAACTAGGGATCTAAAAGTGTCATGTTAAAGCACTGACATCATCCATTTGTTTTACTAAAAATAAATGTTTTGAACTAGAATAATGAAAAATAAATAGACATTTTTTCTCCGATATATCTACATATCGTCCGATATATCACCTGATATCCGACATCCGGTATGTCGAAGCTAAACCGATACGAACCCGATATCCGATATTTTGAAGCATGGACACCACACATACATCAGCAAAAACTACACGTAGTTATACTTTAATATCTTTGAAAATAGCCCCTAGTGCCGAAAGATCAAAACCTTCACTGGTTGTTGCATTCTTGAGCTGCACAGAATCTGTTTCTATCATCACTCGGTCATAGCCAAAGCATTGACAAAGCCTCCGAGTAAAGCGCGGAAGAGACTCTCTAGATTACCTGCACCGGCAGCAAATGCTACGCCACACGCATCTCTAATGACGAAGCCCCAACCTCCAGTATTTTTCTCCTATAGGAAGGCACCATCTGTATTAATTTTCAGAGTTCCCAGTGGAGGTCTGGACCATCTCTCTTTTCGCTGTTGTCTTTGCACTTCTCCACTTCGCTTTACCTTACAGAAATGCATAAAAAGTAATCAATAGAGTGACATATTTCATCAGAAGATTTTATAATATCTCCCAGCATTTGCCCTATTCCTTTCATGCCACCATCTCTAAAGGAGCAGGCAAGATTTAAGTTTTTCCTCCTCATTGAGGTTCATGATTTCCTCCATACAGCTCAACGCATCTGCACAAGGTAGCATCCGTAGTCTCACATCTCCAACTGAGCTTTCCTCCACACTTCTTTTACCTTCTTACATTTAATGAAACAATGCCCGCCATCCTCATCCAAATGAAAGCAAATCGGACAACGGGTGTCTACGTGCATACCTCTGTGATGAAGCTTCATGCAGAGGGGTAAGCTGTTTGTGGATAGGCGCCATAGGAAATGAAGAACCTTGTTTGGAAGGGGAAGCAACCACAACTTCAGCCAATCAAAACCACATGTTTCTTCATATGCACTTGAGGAGGAAGTTAGCCCTGTAGTGGATTGACGAGCTGCGGTATCTATAGCAACTCTGTATGCACATGTTTGCCTTATTAAATCTGCATCCCAGTTGTTTCTGACAGGGTCAATTAGTTCGTTTACTTTGGTTATAACATTTCTGCCTCTTTGGGTGATGACTCTTCTAGTGCTTCCTCTTGGAATCCATGGGTCGGTCCAGATATTGATGTTGGTATCACTGCCAACTCTCCATATATAAGAGATGCCGTCTCTGGGGCTGGCATGTAGAATTGATCCATTTGGGTAGTACCGTGCTGACTGATGAGTGATATTTTTACACTCATTTCAACCTTGTTTAAACCGAGATATTTCATTAAAAAAGAGATATTCGCTCCGATATTGTCACTAATGGCTAATAAGTGCAAGGGATTCCAATACTCCTTTGTTTGATTTTTTTCATAGGAAATGGGCTAAAAAGGGAAGAAATCACGTGGGAGAAAGGAAATGAAGGAAAATGGAGAAGAGATAAGTCACCAGGAGGCGCCAGAAGGCCGCCAGAGTGAAAGAAGGCGTTCCATGCGACTGAACGCGCTCGCATGAGCGGTCGTTTGGCATGGAAACCGAGGCAGGTCGTCCACCTGAACAACTTTTATAAAGGGGACCCAGTCGAAATGTCAAAGGGGAGAGCGTCGTGAAAGCATTGAGCACGACCAGAACCTCTTCATCATCATCTTCATCCACAAACACTATCCGCCGCCATTTTCATCTCCATAGCCATCTCCACCACCATAGTGCTCTCTCAACTAGTTCATACTTGTAATCGTGCATCGCACAAGGCATCCATTGTAAGACACATTACAATCAATCAATCACAAGATGCGTTCTTCTTCTCTATGTGTGAGTAGTCCGGTAAGGTATGAGGTGAGGCATGAGCCTTGCAACCCCAGGTATTTGGTGAAGGGATCAATGGAAGTCTTTGACATAACGTCTCGTATGTGTGAAATAAAATTGTTTCGTGAAGTGTCTCTTGTCTTGTCCGCAAACTTCATCCCTGCAGGTGCCCAGGATCATGGAGATTGAGCACCGGTGAGGCTAGGAGCGAGGAGACCGTGAAGTGTTATACCGAACACCGGTGACAGTAAGGTTTAGTAGGGTAACATGGATCATAACCTTGGGAATTCATGAGGTGTAGTCATTAAACGCCCAAAGCTTTTGTCTGATATTATTATTTTAATTATCGGGGCAACCCCACAAGATGGATAGGGCCTGCGGTAGGACAACTGATTCTTGATGTAGGACTCGTGCCAGTCAAGATGTTATTTGGACACATCCCCACTCCGATACGAAGCAAGCACCTCTTGGGTGACTTCCCGAGCACAAACTAATAATTTTTTATCCCAACATCAATACATGGTTGTAAGCATTAAGACCTCATCCCCGTACCTTCTTTTTATTATAAGTGTTTGAATCACAATTTGCTTGTTGATCCGGTCAAAAGCTGGATTGGAAACTTTGGCAAAATCTTGCTAGAGACCATTGCATCAAGGGAATCTTCCTCTCGTGGGTTCGATACCCAAGGGTCACCTCTGGGGAAATAGGTGCGGGATACCCTTTCTTGTTCCAACACCGGATCAATGAAAAGGAGATATCAAGCCCTTTTTCTGGCGCCGTTGCCGGGGAGGAGTTTAGTATTCCTAGTCTTTGTGTTTAAAGTTTTTTGTTAAAGTCAATTTTCAGTTTTTGTTTTACTTTCAGTTTTAGTTTAATTTTTATTTTGTTGCAAGTTTTTTAGTGGAAATCATCAAAAAGTTACTATGGCTCGTAATCTTGGGAGTTTTGCTACTCCTAGCAACAATTTCATGCGTGAACCAATTGCACAACCCGATGTTGCAGCTGCAGAATATGAGATCAAACCAAACCTAGTTTCCATGGTTCATCAGGACCAATTTGGAGGCTCTGCTTCTGAAGATGCAGGTATGCATTTACATAATTTCACTGAATTGTGCAACATGATGCGCATAAAGGATTATGACCCAGATGCTCTTAAACTTCGCTTATTTCCTTTCTCTTTGAGAGGAAAAGCTAAGGAATGGCTTTTAGCTTTGCCTAAAGGCAGTATTACTTCTTGGGCTGTGTGACACCCTGGTTTTCGCCCATTGTTTTTTTTCCTTTGCGGGATTGGACTCCCGTCTTTTTTTTCCAATGTTATCGGATTTTCTCTCGCTCATGGGTATATGAAGATGGTCATTTAGCCTTGCCTTTCCTATCCAACCAGAGATTCTCTCCAGTCCAACCTTGCCACCCAAGATATATTCTCAGGATTTAGCCGCCGAAACCCTACATTCCGAGTTATCGGAAAGGAAACCCTAATTCCTTCTGTTACAAAGGAACCCCAATTTCCTTTGATCTGTTGCCTCCCAAACTTTTCCCGGTGACTCTCCTATGTCTATCAACCCTGGATATGCAAAAATATTGCCAAGTCATTTGCAATATTTTTCATTTAAAATTAATTCTTTTTTCTGCCAGTTAAAGGAATGAAATCCAGGAAAATATTTATCTCCAAAGTTCATAAAAACCTGTGGAGATATTCTTTGTGATCATATTGAGCTCTCATAAAGATATTGGCAATAATTAAATAGGGGAAGTTGCATTTTCCTATTTAAAGCCAATATTGCATTTTGGGCACTTTCCAAAGGAGCTACCATTTTGGTAGCTAGGAAAAATCCCAAATAATTTGTGCAGCTTCTCCTATTCATATCTTCACCATTTCCATCAAGAACCCAAGTTCCATAGTTCAAATTTTGAGCACATCATCCAATTCTTGTTTCTGGACCTATTTTGAGGTTGTGAAGCAACTATATTTTATATTGCTTCAAAATTCTTGAAATTAATCCAGGACCTCAAATTCATATGATGTGAGCATGCAAAAACTCATATCATTTTATCTAGCCATTTTCTCCCAAAAATTCCATCTAGTTTCTGTCCAGCAGAAAGCTCTGTGAAGGAAGTACCATGTATAAGCATCCAAATGAGCTGAAATTTTGCCAGTACCTCCATACTTCCAAATCATCACCCTACACAAAAATCTAGCTCATTTCACCAAGCCAGTTGAGCACAACATCAAAATCTAGATTCTGGACCAAATTTTGCATTGCAAAGGAAGTGCATGCAAACAAGGTCCAAATGACTTGAAATTTTTCCAGCATCTACTCCTTCCTACCACATATCATTTTGACAAAGATTCGGCTCCATCCCTCTAGCCATTTCTCCAGAAAGGTCCATCCTAGTTCCTGTGCAGAACCTAGGTCAGTCAAATCAATCAGTTCCATGTCTCCATTTCCTTCCAAACCTTGATAGGTCAATTCCAGAGGCATTAATGCATCTATTTGACATGGCCTAAAGTCAAATAGGTGCTCTGGACACATGGTGCCGGTGGTGACCATGAGCGCAGCCCGCAACAGTGGCGCTCTGCACGTCCCTCGCCTCGGACAAGCCAGCTCGAGCTGTTGCGGCTTGTCCGTTCGTGCCGACCGGCCTTCCCACCGTCCACGCACCCCTCTAGACCCCTCTCCCCCTCCGTTCTCTTCCTCGTCGCGCCGGGACAAGCGCTGCCGTACCACCACTATTCCCGTGCAGTCGTCGCCATATAGCTTGATAACCCACAAGTATAGGGGATCGCAAAAGTTTTCGAGGGTAGAGTATTCAACCCCAAAATTTATTGATTCGACACAAGGGGAGCCAAAGAATATTCACAAGTATTAGCAGTTGAGTTGTCAATTCAACCACACCTAAAAGACTTAATATCTGCAGCAAGGTGATCAGTAGCAGAGTAGTATGGCAGTTTGATAGCAGCGGTAACAGTAGTAGCAGAAACAGTAGCAGTTTTGTAGTGATTGTAACAGCAGCAACGAAAGTAACTTAGCAAAGATCAATATATGAAAAGATAATAGACATTGGATCAGCGATGGATAATTGTGTTGGATGACATTCATCATGTAGCAGTTATAACCTAGAGCGACACAGAACTAGCTCCAATTCATCAATGTAATGTAGGCATGTATTCCGTATATAGTCATACGTGCTTATGGAAGGGGGGGGGGGGGGGGGGGGGGGGGGGGGGGGGGGGGGGGGGGGGGGGGGGGGGGGGGGGGGGGGGGGGGGGGGGGGGGGGGGGGGGGGGGGGGGGGGGGGGGGGGGGGGGGGGGGGGGGGGGGGGGGGGGGGGGGGGGGGGGGGGGGGGGGGGGGGGGGGGGGGGGGGGGGGGGGGGGGGGGGGGGGGGGGGGGGGGGGGGGGGGGGGGGGGGGGGGGGGGGGGGGGGGGGGGGGGGGGGGGGGGGGGGGGGGGGGGGGGGGGGGGGGGGGGGGGGGGGGGGGGGGGGGGGGGGGGGGGGGGGGGGGGGGGGGGGGGGGGGGGGGGGGGGGGGGGGGGGGGGGGGGGGGGGGGGGGGGGGGGGGGGGGGGGGGGGGGGGGGGGGGGGGGGGGGGGGGGGGGGGGGGGGGGGGGGGGGGGGGGGGGGGGGGGGGGGGGGGGGGGGGGGGGGGGGGGGGGGGGGGGGGGGGGGGGGGGGGGGGGGGGGGGGGGGGGGGGGGGGGGGGGGGGGGGGGGGGGGGGGGGGGGGGGGGGGGGGGGGGGGGGGGGGGGGGGGGGGGGGGGGGGGGGGGGGGGGGGGGGGGGGGGGGGGGGGGGGGGGGGGGGGGGGGGGGGGGGGGGGGGGGGGGGGGGGGGGGGGGGGGGGGGGGGGGGGGGGGGGGGGGGGGGGGGGGGGGGGGGGGGGGGGGGGGGGGGGGGGGGGGGGGGGGGGGGGGGGGGGGGGGGGGGGGGGGGGGGGGGGGGGGGGGGGGGGGGGGGGGGGGGGGGGGGGGGGGGGGGGGGGGGGGGGGGGGGGGGGGGGGGGGGGGGGGGGGGGGGGGGGGGGGGGGGGGGGGGGGGGGGGGGGGGGGGGGGGGGGGGGGGGGGGGGGGGGGGGGGGGGGGGGGGGGGGGGGGGGGGGGGGGGGGGGGGGGGGGGGGGGGGGGGGGGGGGGGGGGGGGGGGGGGGGGGGGGGGGGGGGGGGGGGGGGGGGGGGGGGGGGGGGGGGGGGGGGGGGGGGGGGGGGGGGGGGGGGGGGGGGGGGGGGGGGGGGGGGGGGGGGGGGGGGGGGGGGGGGGGGGGGGGGGGGGGGGGGGGGGGGGGGGGGGGGGGGGGGGGGGGGGGGGGGGGGGGGGGGGGGGGGGGGGGGGGGGGGGGGGGGGGGGGGGGGGGTCATACTCAACATCAACTAAAAACAAAACATAAAAATGACAATAGTGCTCCCCAGCTGGTGCTTTAATGAGAAGATGATGACTCAATAATAAAAGTAAATAGATAGGCCCTTCGCAGAGGGAAGTGATGTCTACTACATAACTTATTCTTGTAGACTCGTGTTGGACCTCAAAGCCAGAGTTTTGTAGGACAGTAGCAATTTTCCCTCAAGTGGATGACCTAAGGTTTATCAATCCGTGGGAGGTGTAGGTTGAAGATGGTATCTCTCAAACAACCCTACAACCAAATACAAGAAATCTACAACCAAATACAAGAAATCTCTTGTGTCCCCAACACACCCAATACAATGGTAAATTGTATAGGTGCACTAGTTCGACGAAGAGATGGTGATAAAAGTGTAGTATGGATAGTAGATATAGGTTTTTGTAATCTGAAAATATAAAAACAGCAAGGTAACAAAAATTAACGGGCATAAAAATGGTATTGTAATGCTTAGAAACAAGGCCTAGGGTTCATACTTTCACTAGTGCGATCTCCCAACATTGTTAACATAGTTGAATCATATGTAAATCCCTCACGTGCGACAAAGAGTTCACTCCAAAGTCACAAATAGCGGAGAACAAACGAAGAAATTGTTGTAGGGTACAAAACCACCTTAAAGTTATCCTTCTCGATCAATCTTATGAGCCATCCACATTAATTGTCACGAACAGCCCTAGAGTTCGTACTAGAATAACACCTTAAGATACACGTCAACCAAAACCCTAATGTCACCTAGGCACTCCAATGTCACCACGAGTACCCATGGGTTTGATTATACGATATGCATCACACAATCTCAGATTCATCTATTCAAACCAACACAAAGAACTTCAAAGAGTGCCCCAAAGTTTCTACCGGAAAGTCAAGACGAAAATGTGTGCCAACCCTTATGCATAAATCCCCAAGGTCACGGAACCCGCAAGTTGATCACCAAAACATACATCAAGTGACTCAAGTGAATATCCCATTGTCACCACAGATATCCATATGCAAGACATACATCAAGTGTTCTCAAATCCTTAAAGACTCAATCCGGTAAGAAAACTTCAAAGGGAAAACTCAATTCATCACAAGAAGATAGAGAGGGGAAAACTCCATATGATTCATCTATATCAACAAAGCTCGCGATACATCAAGATCGTGCCATCTCAAGAACATGAGAGAGAGAGATCAAACACATAGCTACTGGTACAAACCCTAAGCCCCGAGGGTGAACTACTCCCTCCTCGTCATGGAGACCGCCGGGATGATAAAGATGGCCTCCGGTGATGCCTTCCCTCCTCCGGTAGTGTGCCGAAAAAGGGTTGTAGATGAGATCGTGGAGGTACAGAGGCTTGCAATGGCGTAAAAACTCATCTAGGTTAACTTTCGGGGGTTTCTGAATATATAGGATTTTTCAACATTGGAATCACGTCAAACGGAGCCACGTGGGCCCCACGAGGTACCAGGGCGTGCCTGGGGGGTGGCGCACCCTGGTGCCTCGTGGGCACTGGGTGGTCCCCCTTCAGTGGGTCATGGTTCCAGTATTTTTTTATTTGTTCCATAAAAAATCTCCAAAAAGTTTCATCCAATTCGAAGAACTTTTATTTCTGCACAAAAAATAACACCATGGCAATTCTGCTAAAAACAACGTCAGTCCGGGTTAGTTCTAATCAAATCATACCAAAACCATATAGAATTGTTATAAACATGGCACGAATACTTCATAAATTATAGATACGTTGGAGACGTATCAGCATCCCCAAGCTTAATTCCTGCTCGTCCTCGAGCAGGTGAATGATAAAAGAAATAATTTATGAAGTGTGAATGCTAGCATAGTGCATAAGTTTGATCAATGATAATTTCAATCACTTTTCCTAGCATCATAACAACAACTTTCTCTCATAAAAGTCATCATGAAAAAGTAGCAATTAAAACAGAAATTTTGATGTGGAATGCTACCTATTATAATCATCATATAATCTTTTCTTTTATAGCATGGACATTGGACTTGAATGATTCAAAGCAAGATCATTATTATAACAGCAATATTTATTATCATAAAACTTCTTATGAGCGAGTAACAATTCATCACAACAATGAAGTATAAGGCATAAACTTTCTTGGAAACTAACAAACTATTCTAGTCAACAATGCAATTGCAATTCATCATATTTTCAGGAAGGGTCTCATGTTGGAGCTTTTTAGCAAGTCCACATACTCAACCATCATTTAGTCTTCTATGATTGCTAACACTCACGACATATATATGGAGCAAAAGTTTTAGCCAGACACATAGAAAGATAGGGGCTTGTGATTTCGTCTCCCAACTTATTCACCTCAAGGGTGATGTCAACAATAATAACTCATGATCACTCATATCCAACTGGATATATGTGCCTAGATCTTTCCCCACCACATGATGCTTGCAAAATAGAAAAATAAAAAGGAAGTAGAGGAGAACACTATTGACTCTTGCATAAAAAGTAAATACATAAAAGTAAAGGATAGGCCCTTCGTAGAGGGAAGCAGAGGTTGTCATGCGCTTTTTGTTGTTGGATGCACAAGTCCTTAATGCAAAAGAAACATCACGTTATATTGCCCCTTGTGATAGCAACCTTTATTATGCAGTCCGTCGGGGGGGGGGGGGGGGGGGGGGGGGGGGGGGGGGGGGGGGGGGGGGGGGGGGGGGGGGGGGGGGGGGGGGGGGGGGGGGGGGGGGGGGGGGGGGGGGGGGGGGGGGGGGGGGGGGGGGGGGGGGGGGGGGGGGGGGGGGGGGGGGGGGGGGGGGGGGGGGGGGGGGGGGGGGGGGGGGGGGGGGGGGGGGGGGGGGGGGGGGGGGGGGGGGGGGGGGGGGGGGGGGGGGGGGGGGGGGGGGGGGGGGGGGGGGGGGGGGGGGGGGGGGGGGGGGGGGGGGGGGGGGGGGGGGGGGGGGGGGGGGGGGGGGGGGGGGGGGGGGGGGGGGGGGGGGGGGGGGGGGGGGGGGGGGGGGGGGGGGGGGGGGGGGGGGGGGGGGGGGGGGGGGGGGGGGGGGGGGGGGGGGGGGGGGGGGGGGGGGGGGGGGGGGGGGGGGGGGGGGGGGGGGGGGGGGGGGGGGGGGGGGGGGGGGGGGGGGGGGGGGGGGGGGGGGGGGGGGGGGGGGGGGGGGGGGGGGGGGGGGGGGGGGGGGGGGGGGGGGGGGGGGGGGGGGGGGGGGGGGGGGGGGGGGGGGGGGGGGGGGGGGGGGGGGGGGGGGGGGGGGGGGGGGGGGGGGGGGGGGGGGGGGGGGGGGGGGGGGGGGGGGGGGGGGGGGGGGGGGGGGGGGGGGGGGGGGGGGGGGGGGGGGGGGGGGGGGGGGGGGGGGGGGGGGGGGGGGGGGGGGGGGGGGGGGGGGGGGGGGGGGGGGGGGGGGGGGGGGGGGGGGGGGGGGGGGGGGGGGGGGGGGGGGGGGGGGGGGGGGGGGGGGGGGGGGGGGGGGGGGGGGGGGGGGGGGGGGGGGGGGGGGGGGGGGGGGGGGGGGGGGGGGGGGGGGGGGGGGGGGGGGGGGGGGGGGGGGGGGGGGGGGGGGGGGGGGGGGGGGGGGGGGGGGGGGGGGGGGGGGGGGGGGGGGGGGGGGGGGGGGGGGGGGGGGGGGGGGGGGGGGGGGGGGGGGGGGGGGGGGGGGGGGGGGGGGGGGGGGGGGGGGGGGGGGGGGGGGGGGGGGGGGGGGGGGGGGGGGGGGGGGGGGGGGGGGGGGGGGGGGGGGGGGGGGGGGGGGGGGGGGGGGGGGGGGGGGGGGGGGGGGGGGGGGGGGGGGGGGGGGGGGGGGGGGGGGGGGGGGGGGGGGGGGGGGGGGGGGGGGGGGGGGGGGGGGGGGGGGGGGGGGGGGGGGGGGGGGGGGGGGGGGGGGGGGGGGGGGGGGGGGGGGGGGGGGGGGGGGGGGGGGGGGGGGGGGGGGGGGGGGGGGGGGGGGGGGGGGGGGGGGGGGGGGGGGGGGGGGGGGGGGGGGGGGGGGGGGGGGGGGGGGGGGGGGGGGGGGGGGGGGGGGGGGGGGGGGGGGGGGGGGGGGGGGGGGGGGGGGGGGGGGGGGGGGGGGGGGGGGGGGGGGGGGGGGGGGGGGGGGGGGGGGGGGGGGGGGGGGGGGGGGGGGGGGGGGGGGGGGGGGGGAGTTGATACGTCTCCGTCGTATCTACTTTTCCAAACACTTTTGCTCTTGATTTGGACTCTAATTTGCATGATTTGAATGAAACTAACCCGGACTGACGCTGTTTTCAGCAGAATTGCCATGGTGTTATTTTTGTGCAGAAATCAAAGTTCTCGGATTAACCTAAAAATTTACGGAGATTTTTTGTGAAATATATAAAAAATACTGGGGGCAAAAGATACCAGAGGGGGGCCACCCAGGAGCCACAAGCTCAGGGGCACGCCTACCCCCCAGGGCGCTCTCATCAGGCTTGTGGGCCCCCTGGACCTCCGGCAACCCTAACTCCAACTCCATATATACCTATTCATCAAGGAAAAAATCAGAGAGAAGGATTCATCGCATTTTATGATACGGAGCCGCCGCCACCTCCTGTTCTTCATCGGGAGGGCTGATCTGGAGTCTGTTTGGGGCTCTGGAGGGTGGAATCCGTCATCGTCGTCATCATCAACCTTTCTTCACTGCCAATTCCCCCCCCCCCCCCCCCCCCCCCCCCCCCCCCCCCCCCCCCCCCCCCCCCCCCCCCCCCCCCCCCCCCCCCCCCCCCCCCCCCCCCCCCCCCCCCCCCCCCCCCCCCCCCCCCCCCCCCCCCCCCCCCCCCCCCCCCCCCCCCCCCCCCCCCCCCCCCCCCCCCCCCCCCCCCCCCCCCCCCCCCCCCCCCCCCCCCCCCCCCCCCCCCCCCCCCCCCCCCCCCCCCCCCCCCCCCCCCCCCCCCCCCCCCCCCCCCCCCCCCCCCCCCCCCCCCCCCCCCCCCCCCCCCCCCCCCCCCCCCCCCCCCCCCCCCCCCCCCCCCCCCCCCCCCCCCCCCCCCCCCCCCCCCCCCCCCCCCCCCCCCCCCCCCCCCCCCCCCCCCCCCCCCCCCCCCCCCCCCCCCCCCCCCCCCCCCCCCCCCCCCCCCCCCCCCCCCCCCCCCCCCCCCCCCCCCCCCCCCCCCCCCCCCCCCCCCCCCCCCCCCCCCCCCCCCCCCCCCCCCCCCCCCCCCCCCCCCCCCCCCCCCCCCCCCCCCCCCCCCCCCCCCCCCCCCCCCCCCCCCCCCCCCCCCCCCCCCCCCCCCCCCCCCCCCCCCCCCCCCCCCCCCCCCCCCCCCCCCCCCCCCCCCCCCCCCCCCCCCCCCCCCCCCCCCCCCCCCCCCCCCCCCCCCCCCCCCCCCCCCCCCCCCCCCCCCCCCCCCCCCCCCCCCCCCCCCCCCCCCCCCCCCCCCCCCCCCCCCCCCCCCCCCCCCCCCCCCCCCCCCCCCCCCCCCCCCCCCCCCCCCCCCCCCCCCCCCCCCCCCCCCCCCCCCCCCCCCCCCCCCCCCCCCCCCCCCCCCCCCCCCCCCCCCCCCCCCCCCCCCCCCCCCCCCCCCCCCCCCCCCCCCCCCCCCCCCCCCCCCCCCCCCCCCCCCCCCCCCCCCCCCCCCCCCCCCCCCCCCCCCCCCCCCCCCCCCCCCCCCCCCCCCCCCCCCCCCCCCCCCCCCCCCCCCCCCCCCCCCCCCCCCCCCCCCCCCCCCCCCCCCCCCCCCCCCCCCCCCCCCCCCCCCCCCCCCCCCCCCCCCCCCCCCCCCCCCCCCCCCCCCCCCCCCCCCCCCCCCCCCCCCCCCCCCCCCCCCCCCCCCCCCCCCCCCCCCCCCCCCCCCCCCCCCCCCCCCCCCCCCCCCCCCCCCCCCCCCCCCCCCCCCCCCCCCCCCCCCCCCCCCCCCCCCCCCCCCCCCCCCCCCCCCCCCCCCCCCCCCCCCCCCCCCCCCCCCCCCCCCCCCCCCCCCCCCCCCCCCCCCCCCCCCCCCCCCCCCCCCCCCCCCCCCCCCCCCCCCCCCCCCCCCCCCCCCCCCCCCCCCCCCCCCCCCCCCCCCCCCCCCCCCCCCCCCCCCCCCCCCCCCCCCCCCCCCCCCCCCCCCCCCCCCCCCCCCCCCCCCCCCCCCCCCCCCCCCCCCCCCCCCCCCCCCCCCCCCCCCCCCCCCCCCCCCCCCCCCCCCCCCCCCCCCCCCCCCCCCCCCCCCCCCCCCCCCCCCCCCCCCCCCCCCCCCCCCCCCCCCCCCCCCCCCCCCCCCCCCCCCCCCCCCCCCCCCCCCCCCCCCCCCCCCCCCCCCCCCCCCCCCCCCCCCCCCAAACATAACAGCAATCTGCCTAAACAGGACAGTCTGTAAAGGATAATTAAGATCCATACTTAGATAACTCAAAAAATTATGAAAATTTACCACACTGGAAATAATTTATCAAAGTTGACTGTATCAAAATTTCAAGATTTTATCGCATTCTGACATTTCTAGGCAATTTAATCAATAGCAGCAACCTTTCTGTTTTGAAACAGCAACTCATGAACTTGTAAAATAAGCAAGGTAAAGGCTATACTTGACATTTTATTGAACTAAAAGATACTAAACATGATTATTGATGACAGAAAGCAAACCCAAACAAAATAAAATGATGCTCCAAGCAAAACTCATATCAGGTGACGAATAAAAATATAGCTCCAAGTGAGGTCACCGATAGTGTTGAAGACGAAAGAGCGGATGCCTTCGGGGCATCGCCAAGCTTAGACGCTCGAGTCTTCATTGGATATTGCCTTGGGGTGCCTTGGGAATCCCCAAGCTTAGGGTCTTGCCTCTCCTTATTCTCCTCATATTGATATCTCACCCAAAACTTGAAAACTTCAATCACACAAAACTTAACGGAACTTCCCCCCCCCCCCCCCCCCCCCCCCCCCCCCCCCCCCCCCCCCCCCCCCCCCCCCCCCCCCCCCCCCCCCCCCCCCCCCCCCCCCCCCCCCCCCCCCCCCCCCCCCCCCCCCCCCCCCCCCCCCCCCCCCCCCCCCCCCCCCCCCCCCCCCCCCCCCCCCCCCCCCCCCCCCCCCCCCCCCCCCCCCCCCCCCCCCCCCCCCCCCCCCCCCCCCCCCCCCCCCCCCCCCCCCCCCCCCCCCCCCCCCCCCCCCCCCCCCCCCCCCCCCCCCCCCCCCCCCCCCCCCCCCCCCCCCCCCCCCCCCCCCCCCCCCCCCCCCCCCCCCCCCCCCCCCCCCCCCCCCCCCCCCCCCCCCCCCCCCCCCCCCCCCCCCCCCCCCCCCCCCCCCCCCCCCCCCCCCCCCCCCCCCCCCCCCCCCCCCCCCCCCCCCCCCCCCCCCCCCCCCCCCCCCCCCCCCCCCCCCCCCCCCCCCCCCCCCCCCCCCCCCCCCCCCCCCCCCACACACAAAAACAGTAGGGGTAAATGTTGGGTTGTCTCCCAACAAGCGCTTTTCTTTAATACCTTTTTAGCTAGGCATGATGATTTCAATGATGCTCGCATAAAAGATAAGAATTGAAACACAATGAGAGCATCATGAAGCATATGACTAGTACATTTAAGTCTGACCCACTTCCTATGCATAGGGATTTTGTGAGCAAACAATTTTTGGGAGCAAGAATTAACTAGCATAGGAAGGCAAAACAAGCAATACTTCAAAACTTTCAACATAAAGAGAGGAAACTTGATATTATTGAGATATGTAAATGCATATGTTCCTATCTCATAGTAATTTTCAGTAGCATCATGAATGAATTCAACAATATAGCTGTCACATAAAGCATTCTTTTCATGATCCACAAGCATAGAATTTTTATTACTCTCCACATAAGCAATTTTCTTCTCATTCATGATAGTGGGAGCAAATTCAACAAAATAACTATCATGAGATACTTGATTGGCATAACCCAATTGAAAATTACATGATGACAAGTTTCATAGTTATCATTATTCTTTATAGCATACATGTCATCACAATAATCATCATAGACCCCCCCCCCCCCCCCCCCCCCCCCCCCCCCCCCCCCCCCCCCCCCCCCCCCCCCCCCCCCCCCCCCCCCCCCCCCCCCCCCCCCCCCCCCCCCCCCCCCCCCCCCCCCCCCCCCCCCCCCCCCCCCCCCCCCCCCCCCCCCCCCCCCCCCCCCCCCCCCCCCCCCCCCCCCCCCCCCCCCCCCCCCCCCCCCCCCCCCCCCCCCCCCCCCCCCCCCCCCCCCCCCCCCCCCCCCCCCCCCCCCCCCCCCCCCCCCCCCCCCCCCCCCCCCCCCCCCCCCCCCCCCCCCCCCCCCCCCCCCCCCCCCCCCCCCCCCCCCCCCCCCCCCCCCCCCCCCCCCCCCCCCCCCCCCCCCCCCCCCCCCCCCCCCCCCCCCCCCCCCCCCCCCCCCCCCCCCCCCCCCCCCCCCCATAAATTCATGACCTCTCCAAATCCACTTTCATCAATATTATCATCATAAATAGGAGGCATGGTTTCATCATAATAAATTTTCTCATCAAAACTTGGGGGACTAAAAATATCATCTTCGTCAAACATAGCATCCCCAAGCTTGTGGATTTGCATATCATTAGCATCATGGATATTCATAGAATTCATACTAACAACATTGCAATCATGCTCATCATTCAAAGATTTTATGCCAAACATTTTATTGAATTCTTCTTCTATCAATTGAGCATAATTTTCCGATCCATCATTTTCAAGAAAGACATGATAAAGACGAATAATATGAGGCAACCTCAATTCCATATATTTTTTGTAGTTTTCTTTTTATAAAACCAAACTAGTGATAAACAAGAAACTAAAAGATTCGATTGCAAGATCTAAAGATATACCTTCAAGCACTCACCTCCCCGGCAATGGCGCCAGAAAAGAGCTTGATGTCTACTACACAACTTATTCTTGTAGACTCGTGTTGGGCCTCCAAGCGCAGAGTTTTGTAGGACAGTAGCAATTTTCCCTCAAGTTGAAGATGGTATCTCTCAAACAACCCTGCAACCAAATACAAGAAATCTCTTGTGTCCCCAACACACCCAATACAATGGTAAATTGTATAGGTGCACTAGTTTGGCGAAGAGATGGTGATACAAGTGTAGTATGGATAGTAGATATAGGTTTTTGTAATCTTAAAATATAAAAATAGCAAGGTAACGAAAAGTAAATGTGCATAAAAATGGCATTGCAATGCTTAGAAACAAGGCCTAGGGTCCATACTTTCACTAGTGCGATCTCCCAACATTGTTGACATAGTTGAATCATATCTAAATCCCTCACGTGCGACAAAGAGTTCACTCCAAAGTCACAAATAGCGGAGAACAAACGAAGAAATTGTTGTAGGGTACAAAACCACCTTAAAGTTATCCTTCCCGATCAATCTTATGAGCCATCCCCATTAATTGCCATGAACAGCCCTAGAGTTCGTACTAGAATAACACCTTAAGATACACATCAACCAACCCCCCCCCCCCCCCCCCCCCCCCCCCCCCCCCCCCCCCCCCCCCCCCCCCCCCCCCCCCCCCCCCCCCCCCCCCCCCCCCCCCCCCCCCCCCCCCCCCCCCCCCCCCCCCCCCCCCCCCCCCCCCCCCCCCCCCCCCCCCCCCCCCCCCCCCCCCCCCCCCCCCCCCCCCCCCCCCCCCCCCCCCCCCCCCCCCCCCCCCCCCCCCCCCCCCCCCCCCCCCCCCCCCCCCCCCCCCCCCCCCCCCCCCCCCCCCCCCCCCCCCCCCCCCCCCCCCCCCCCCCCCCCCCCCCCCCCCCCCCCCCCCCCCCCCCCCCCCCCCCCCCCCCCCCCCCCCCCCCCCCCCCCCCCCCCCCCCCCCCCCCCCCCCCCCCCCCCCCCCCCCCCCGAAAACTCCATATGATTCATCTATATCAACAAAGCTCGCAATACATCAAGATCATGCCATCTCAAGAACACGAGAGAGAGAGAGATCAAACACATAGCTACTGGTACAAACCCTCAGCCCCGAGGGTGAACTACTCCCTCCTCGTCATGGAGACCACCGGGATGATGAAGATGGCCTCCGGTGATACCTTCCCCCCTCCGGCAAGGTGCCAGAAAAGGGCTGTAGATGAGACCGTGGAGGTACAGAGGCTTGCGGCGGCATAAAAACTTATCTAGGTTAACTTTTGGGGGTTTCTGAATATATAGGATTTTCAGCGTTGGAATCACGTCAAACGGAGCCACGTGGGCCCCACGAGGTACCAGGGCGCGCCTGGGGGGGTGGCACGCCCTGATGCCTCGTGGGCACTGGGTGGCCCCCCTTCAGTGGGTCTTGGTTCCAGTATTTTTTTATTTGTTCCATAAAAAATCTCCAAAAAGTTTCATCCAATTCGAAGAACTTTTATTTCTGCATAAAAAATAACACCATGACAATTCTGCTGAAAACAGCGTCAGTCCGGGTTAGTTCTAATCAAATCATACCAAAACCATATAGAATTGTTATAAACATGGCATGAATACTTCATAAATTATAGATACGTTGGAGACGTATCAGGAAGCAGGGATTTGCAGAGGTGCCAGAGCTCGAAGCTTTTAAAACAGAGATGAATATAATTTTGGGAGGTATGCTTTCATTGTCAATGTAGTGACCGAGAGTTTTCATCATCTTCCATGCTAGATACATTATAGGTGGTTCCCAAACAGAAAGGTAGAGTTTTACTCCCCCTCCACCAACAAACACAAGCCATGGCTAGCCGAATCCTCAGGTGCCCTCCATACCACCAACAATCCGGGGGAGTTTTGTTTCATTATTATATTTTGATTTTGATCATAGGACTGGGCATTCCAATTACCAGTCACTTTCTCGTGAATAACAAGCAAATAAACACTCATCGTGAGAATAACCCACCTAGCATGAAAGATACTTATCGCCCCCTGTCACTTCATGAGCGATTCTGGCATACAAAGCAGATTATTATTTGAAGATTTAGAGTTTGGCACATGCAAATTTACTTGGAACGGCAGGTAAATACCGCATATAGGTATGTATGGTGGAATCATATGGAATAACTTTGGGTTTAAGGAAGTGGATGCACAAGCAGTGTTCCCGCCTAGTACAAGTGAAGGCTAGCAAATAGATTGAGGAGCGACTAACCAGAGAGCGACAACGGTCATAAACATGCTTTGAGGTTAATCAATATTGAATACGAGCATGAGTAGGATATAAAACACCATGAACATAAATATCATGGAGGCTTTGTTGGTTTTGATTCAACTACATGCATGAACATGTGCCAAGTCAAGCCACTTGAATCATTCAGAGGCGGATACCATCCTATCATACTACATCATAACCATTTTAAATACATGTTGGCACACAAGACAAACCATTATCCACTCCTAGCTATTTAAGCATGGCATAAGTAACTATGATCTCTAATTGTCATTGCAAACATGTTTAATTCATAATAGGCTGAATCAAGAACGATGAGCTAGTCATATTTACAAAAACAAAACAGGTTGAGTTCATACCAGCTTTTCTCCACCTCAATCAATTCATCAAATTTTGTCATTATTGCCTTTCACTTGCACGACCGAATGATGTGAATAATAATAAGAGTGCGCGTGCCGTGGACTAAGATGGAATCTACAAACATTTATTCAAAGGAGAAGACAAGGTAATATGGGCTCTTCGTTAGATCAACAATAATGCATATGAGAGCCACTCAACATTTTCATCGTGGTCTTCTCCCTACGACCCAAAGAAAAAGAAAAGAAATTCAAAGAAACACACTGAAATATTTTTGGAATTTTTGTTTTTCTGAAAGAAAGCAAAATAAAGGAAAAACGAAAACGAGAAAAACTATATACACGGGAAAGCTCCCAACAAGCAAAAGAAGAATGAGAAATATTTTTGGGTTTTCGCAAATTTTTCAAACACACAAGAAGAAAGCGAGAGAAAAAGAATAAAACTAACATGGATTATACAATGAAAAAGGATGAACACCGACAACTGGAATGAATGTGTGATGCATGAATGTAATGTCGGTGAGAAATACGTACTCCACCAAGCTTAGGCTTTTGGCCTAAGTTGGTCTATGGCCATGACTGGCCTGGCTGATACCCGTAGTCGTAGTTTGGGTTGAACTGGATTGCAGCCGCCACCGCTTGGCGGGCTGCCTCATTGAGACGGGCGGTTTCCCTCACCCTCTCATACTCCTCTGCCTCCTCCATAAGTATGAAATATCTCTGTTTTCCCTGAAAGTTAAAGAAGACAGGAGCGGGAAGCGTAATATGGAAAATGCGATGTCTGTTATAAATAAGTCTGTACTGGAATGGCAGGTCGCCCCTTTCAAGAAACTAAAAATGTTCCATAGCGGCATAATCAAGGAAAGCGGGTGGCAACTGAGTATCATTTTCTTTTATCGGCACCCCAAGATAATTAGCTAAACGAGTGGCATAAATTCCACCGTAGAAATCTCCATCCAAAGCATTATTATGTAGACGACGTGCAACAATAGCCCCTAAGTTAAATTGTTTATCATTCACAACCGCACTCTTAAGAATGCTCAGATCAGGAGCGCAAAGGTGGCTATGGTCATGTTTACCGTTGATGCATCTACCTATGAAGAGAGCAAAATAATGTAAAGCAGGAAAGTGAATGCTCCCTATAGTAGCTTGTGTTATGCTTCTAGTTTCACCCCTAGTGATGCTAGCAAGGAACTCAGTGCAATCAGATTTGCGAGGTTCAGTATAAGTGCCCCATTGCGGAATTTTGCATGCTTCATTAAATTCTTCTAGGTCCATGCAAAAAGATTTTTCATAGAGATTAAATAAAACAGAATGTGTATTGCGATGGACTGAATACTCAAATATCCACACAAAAGAATCAGTGAGATTGTAATATTGCAAGCACTTATCTGAAAAGAAGTCCGTCAAGCCAGCATTGTTCACGTATATATCAAATTCTTCCTTGAAACCAGCTTGAGTTATGGAATAGTTCGATGGCCATCGCAAGGTTGCACTAGAGCTTCCCGCGGTGGTTCTAGGTCCGGCTCACGCAGAGCGAGCCTTGGGGAATTCTTGCTCGAGGAACCACCTTGGAACATCTTCCTAAACATTTTCTCCCTCTGAAATTTTCTGAAATTTTTAGTGACTCAAAATAAAAGTGAACAAAACTCAACAAAAATCGATAGCGACTACTCCCACAAGCATCTAGAGGCTATACCAAGCACCAAGACTAGTTTGAACCATATAAATTTGACATGCAAGCTCAAGAACATGGTCACCAACAGTAGCTAAATGTGCAAATAATAAACCACTAGAACAAAAACTAATTGGACCATTGGAGGAGTCACATACCGATGAACAATCCCCCAAAACAGTTTCAGAAATGGAGTTCCGAGCAAGGAGATCGAAAATGGCAGCAAGATGAGCAAGAACACGGGTTTGAGCAAGTAAGTGATTTTTTTCTGGAGGAAGAAGAAGAGCATGGTTGGCAGCAATAAGTGAGGGGGCCTATGTGGGCCCACAAGCTTGCTGGGCGCGCCCAGGGTGGGTGTGCGCGCCCTGTGAGCTTGTGGCTCATAGGTGCACCCCCTTGGGGTATGTTCGGTGCCACCATTTTTTATACATTGCAGAAAAAATCATATTAAATTTTCAGGGCATTTGGAGAACTTTTATTTTTTGGTCATTTTTTATTGCACGGGAAAGTCAGAAAAATGTATAATCAGGGTATTTCTACTTTATTAATCCTAAATAACTAAAAGTAAAAAGTGGGTACAGAAAGTTGTGTTTACTAAATTCATCGACCACATGCATATCAAAAGGCATCCATTAATAAGGTTGATCAAGTCTTATTAACAAACTTCTTCCGAATGACATGAAGCCGGAGAATCATCGTATAACACTAGGTTACCTCAATGGGGATATGCATGTCCCCAACAATAAGATGTTGATATTTCTTTTTGATAGTAGGAATAGGGAATTCAAAACCTCCAATAGTAATTGTTGAATTTTTTCCAATAGAATTGATACTATTCACTTGAGGTTGTTTCTTCAGAAAGTGCATCGTATGAAAAGTGACATTGCCTTTGTTACCATCAATAACAGCCCCTGCAGTATTCAAAAAGGGTCTACCAAGGATGATCAACATACTGTCATCCTCAGGTATATCAAGAATAACAAAGTCCGTTAAGATAGTAACATTTGCAACTACGACAGGCACATCCTCACAAATACCGATGGGTATAGCAGTTGATTTATCAGCCATTTGCAAGGAGAATTTAGTGGGTGTCAACTTATTCAAATCAAGTCTTTGATATAAAGAGAAAGGCATAACACTAAGACCGGCTCCTAGATCACATAAAGCAGTTTTAACATAGTTTCTTTTAATGGAGCATGGTATAGTTGGTATTCCTGGGTCTCCTAGTTTCTTTGGTATTCCACCTTTAAATGTATAATTTGCAAGCATGGTGGAAATTCAGCTTCCGGTATCTTTCTTTTATTTGTAACAATATCTTTCATATACTTAGCATAAGGAGAAATTTTCAAAATACCAGTCAAACGCAAACGCAAAAAGACAGGTCTAAGCATTTCAACAAAGCGCTCAAATTCTTCATCATCCTTATTCTTTGAAGCTTTAGGAGGAAAAGGCATGGCTTTCTGAACCCAGGGTTCTCTTTCTTTACCATGTTTCCTAGCAATGAAGTCTCTCTTATCATATCTTTTATTCTTAGGTTGTGGGTTATCAAGATCAACAGCAGGTTCTATTTCCACATCATTATCATTACTAGGTTGAGCATCTACATGAACATCATCATTATCATTGTTACTAGGTTCATGTTCATCACCAGATTGTGTTTCTGCATCAGAAATAGAAATATCATTTGGATTCTCAGGTGTGTCTACAGTAGGTTCACTAGAAGCATGCAAAGTCCTATCATCTTTCTTTTTCTTTTTATTACTAGAAGGACTAGGTGCATCAGTATTAATTCTTTGAGAGTCTTGCTCAATTCTCTTAGGATGGCCTTCAGGATACAAAGGTTCTTGAGTCATTCTACCACCCCTAGTCATAACTCTAACAGCATGATCATGCATCTTATTGTTCATCTCATTAAGCAAATCATTTTGTGCCTTGAGAACTTGTTCTACTTGGGTTTTTTATCATAGATGCATGTTTACTCACACCTCTAACATCATTAACAGTTCTAAACATAAAGTCACTCAAGCATTCAATCATATAAGCATTTCGTTTCAGTTGTCTACTAACATATGCATTAAAGTTTTCTTGTTTAACAATAAAGTTATCCAATTCATCCAAGCATTGACTAGCAGACTTAGAATAAGGAATATCACCTTCATCAAATCTATAGAGAGAATTTACCTCTACTACCTGTGTCGGGGTATGGAGACCATGTATTTCTTCGATAGGTGGTAAATTCTTAACATCTTTAGCTTTAATACCTTTTTTCTTTCATATATTTCTTTACCTCTTGCATATCTTCAGGACTGAGAAATAGAATACCCCTCTTCTTCGGAGTTGGCTTGGGCGGTGGTTCAGGAAGAGTTCAATCATTATCATTCCTCAATATATTATTCAATAGTTCTTCAGCTTGTTCAACAGTTCATTCCCTGAAAACACAACCAGCACAACTATCTAGGTAGTCCCTAGAAGCATCGGCTAGTCCATTATAAAAGATATCAAGTATTTCATTTTTCTTGAGAGGATGATCAGGCAAAGCATTAAGTAATTGGAGAAGCCTCCCCCAAGCTTGAGGGAGATTCTCTTCTTCAATTTGCAGAAAGTTAAATATTTCCTGTAAAGCAGCTTATTTCTTATGAGCAGGAAAATATTTTTCAGAGAAGTAATGTATCATATCCTGGGGACTACACACACAACCAGGAGCAAGAGAATTAAACCATATCTTAGCATCACCCTTTAATGAGAAAGGAAACAACTTAAGAATATAGTAGTAATGAATTTTTTCCTCATGAGCAAATAGGGTGGCTATATCATTCAATTTGGTAAGATGTGCCACAACAGTTTCAGATTCATAACCATGGAAAGGATCAGATTCAACCAAAGGAATCAACTCAGGATTGACAGAGAATTCATAATCCTTATCAGTAACAAAGTTGGATGAAGTAGCAAACTCAGGATCATATTTCATTCTAGCATTCAAAGATTTTTCTTTCAACTTGCATAGTAGTTTCTTAAGATCATCTCTATCCTTACAAGCAAGAAAGTCCCTAGCTACCTCTCCATCCATAACATAACCCTCAGGTATCTGAGGCAATTCATATCTAGGAGAGCTAGGTCTAATAGGTGTTTCATAATTTTCAGTTTCAATAATTTCATCAGTTTCAGCACTCTCAATTTCTTTAGCTCTAGCAAGTTGTTCATCAAGAAATTCACCTAGTGGCACATTATCATCAAGCAAAGTACTAGCATCATCAATTACTTGTGACATATCAGGATTAATAGCAGGTGGTGGTGTCACAAGTATACTCAAAACAGAAGGTGAATCAAGTGCAGAGCTAGAATTCCTAACCTCCCCTCGTCTTAGAGGGAACGATCTTGGTTCTTTCATCCTTAAGATTCCTCATAGTGATCAACAGATATAAATCCCAAGTGACTCAGCAAATAGAGCTATGCTCCCCGGCAACGGTGCCAGAAAAAGGTCTTGATAACCCACAAGTATAGGGGGTCACAACAGTTTTCGAGGGTAGAGTATTCAACCCAAATTTATTGATTCAACACAAGGGGAGCCAAAGAATATTCGCAAGTATTATCAGTTGAGTTGTCAATTCAACCACACCTGAAAGACTTAATATCTGCAGCAAGGTGATCTGTAGCAAAGTAGTATGGCAGTTTGATAGTAGCGGTAACTGTAGTAGCAGAAAAAGTAGCAGTTTTGTAGTGATTGTAACAGCAGCAACGAAAGTAACTTAGCAAAGATCAATATATGAAAAGATCGTAGGCATTGGATCAGCGATGGATAATTGTGTTGGATGACATTCATCATATAGCAGTTATAACCTAGAGCGACACAGAACTAGCTCCAATTCATCAATGTAATATAGGCATGTATTCCATATATAGTCATACGTGCTTATGGAAAAGAACTTGCATGACATCTTTTGTCCTACCCTCCCGTGGCAGTGGGGTCCATAAGGAAACTAAGGGATATTAAGGCCTCCTTTTAATAGAGAACCGAAACAAAGCATTAGCACTTAGTGAATACATGAACTCCTCAAACTACGGTAATCACCGGAAAGAATCCTAATTATTGTCACCTTGGGGTATGCAGATCATAACTCGTAATGGGTGCATATAACTTGCAAGATAGGATCAAGAACACACATATATTCATGAAAAGATAGAGGGTTCAGATATGAAATCATGGCACTCAGGCCCTAGTGACAAGCATTAAGCATAGCAAAGTCATAGCAACATCAATCTCAGAACATAGTGGATACTAGGGATCAAGCCCTAACAAGACTAACTCGATTACATGATAAATCTCATCCAACCCATCACCGTCCAGCAAGCCTACGAAGGAATTACTCACTCCCGGCGGTGAGCATCATGAAATTGGCAGTGAAGGAAGGTTGATGATGATGACGGCGATGGATTCCAACCTCCAGAGCCCCAAACGGACTCCAAATCATCCCTTCCGATGAAGAATAGAAGGTGGCGGCGGCTCCATATCGTAAAACGCGATGAATCCTTCTCTCTATTTTTCCTTGACGAATAGGTATATATGGAGTTGGAGTTAGGGTTGCCAGAGGTCCAGGGGGCCCACAAGCCTAGAGGGCACGCCCTGGGGGGTAGGCGCGCCCCCTGAGCTTGTGGCTCCTGGGTGGCCCCCCTCTCGTATCTTATTCCACCAGTATTTTTTATATATTTCACAAAAAATCTCCGTAAATTTTTAGGTCAATCCGAGAACTTTGATTTCTGCACAAAAAAAACACCATGGCAATTCTGCTAAAAACAACGTCACTCCAGGTTAGTTTCATTCATATCATGCAAATTAGAGTCCAAAACAAGAGAAAAAGTGTTTGGAAAAGTAGATACGACAGAGACGTATCATAGCTCCACGCTCGAGCCTTCTCGCGAGCACCAGCTAGCCCTCTGATCGCCCGTGATGCTTCCTGACACTAGCAAACCACCAGCCACATGGTCTGCGAGCTCCAGTACACCGGCCAGTGGCCGTGCTCATCCACTCCCATCGCCGGCTATAAATAGCCACGGCCAAGCCCTCCCCGGGCATCCTCGAGCTAGCCAGCCTCCCCCCTTCACCTCCAGCTCACTCCGGTGCTCACGGCCAGCCAAATCGCTCACCGGAGCACCGGAATTTGGCCAGAATTAAGCCACGGCCACCGCGCCCAGTCCACCCTTCTGGTGGTCCCCGGCTCTATCCGAGCACACATCCGTGCGCTCCTCCCTCCGGCGACCTCGCCCGACCCCTCGCCCTCGCTCCTAGCCCCTCTAGAGCACCGGAATTGCCGGATCCGCCACTCCCGACCGCGCCGCGCGGTCCTGCCTCTGGCCGTCCCTGGCCTCGCCTGAGCCCTCCCCTGGAAGAGGCACTCGCCGGCACGCCCGCTTGTCCGCTCGGCTGCCCAGAAAGCCCGCCGGAGCGCTGCCGGCCGCCGCCCACCGGAGCCCAAGCCACGACGTCGGGAGAAGCAGAGGAGGAGGAGGAAAGAGGAGAGGAAGGAGAGAGAGGGTGGCGTGGGGCCCGGCCATCAGTGGCTGGGGTCTGCCACGTCGGATTAAGTGGAAGCGTACTCCGGTGAGTACGCTTTCCCCTCTAGAAAGCACACTCCCAATGGAAGCGCCACCGTCCTGGCGGCTATGGGCCGACCCAATAGCAGCAGCAGCAGCCGCGGTGGTTTCAGCCCAAGCCGGCCCAAATGCATAGTGTGCTTTATTCTTTTCCTGCCGAAATTCAGCCAGGGGCTCATTTGTGAATATTTTATTTATAGATTAGTCCCTGGCATTCACACGGCCCTAACTTCACGACCGTAGCTCCGAATCAGGTGATTCCAAAGCCCACTTTCTCAGTTCGTCGAGCCCATTCTGATGAGGTCACTCTCATGATGATGTCATGCACTAAAAATGACCATTTTGCACCTGTCCTATATTCAGCCCCTCCGAGAGGGAATCTTCTCTGGCAAATCTTTACGTGAGGTGATCACACTTCACTCCGGTGAATCCATCGGTCCCCAGGCAAGCCGACCATCTGATATATGCCCTAAAGCACTGCTCTGTGTTATTCTTGCATGTTTAATTAATGAATATGTCTGTGTTAGAAATAATTAAACTCCTACTAGGTTGAATTTACTATTTATATTACCTGCTAATGCTCATCATGTTATTGCACTAGTGACTCATTGTAATGCATATGGAGATAGGTTGTGATGTTTTCATAATTGTTGCCTCATACATTATCACTGATATTGCAATGTTAAGAAATGTGATTTAATAATGACAACCTCCTCCGTCGACTGGATCGAGTCATAGTGCCACCGAATCGAGCTTATCAGTGATGCCACATTTGCCTTTATGGGGAGGCCCTGACTTGGTCTGTTGTTTTGCCTCTTATCGGTACCACCAAAGAGGGGAGGTTATGCGTGCGTGCTACCCTGGCCTGGTAGGCGGTGATAACCTTGTGAGCCCAGTTGTTTGTTTATCCCGGGGTCCCCGTTTGGGACAGTTTTATTTGGCCACGACGGTGGCAGGTGTCAGGAGTGACACAGGGGCCACCCAGGGCTTGACCCAAGAGGGTAATGATTGTCTGTGGGACCGTGAGAGTGCTGGCCAATAGACAAGTTTTGTTGGAGCAACACCGGTCCACCCGAATGGGGACAAGTACTAAAGTACGAGGCCAGGAGCTCCATGATGTGGGTAAAGTGCACGACCTCTGCAGAGTGTAAATCTATTCGAATAGTCGTGTCCTCGATCATGGGACACAGTTCGTATTAGGTCACACTATTTGGTCTAAGTCAAGTCCGGAGGAATAAACAGCATAATGGGTTGCCAAGAACGAACCAGAGTAAGGTAAGGTTTGTCAAACTTGTAGTACAGAGGCATGGACATCAGATGATGTCAGGGGTATGAAAGCTAGCCATGTGATGGCTATGAGATGAGCGGTCGGAGGACCGCAAAGTTGGATCAAATTTGGATCATGAGCATATTCGGAGTATGGATTATTTACTTGATATGCTTTACCTTGCTGTATTTACTCCAGTAGTTATCCTACTAAATAATCCTGCTATGACATGATGATTAATGCTGCTAGATGATTAATCTGGCTAGATAATCCTGCCCTTATATAATAGATAATACCATTAAGATAACAAATGCATGCTTGAATGCCATGGGCTGCATTGATTGGTGTATATGTTGGTTTGGTTTGCTTGCGAGTACATTCAAAAGTACTCAGTGGCCTTCAATGTGGCCAGGTTCACCTAAGGATCCGATGTCCGCTAGCGAGGAGCCAGAGTGTTCGCGGGCTAGAAGAGTAACCCAGTCAGATCCCTGTGGATTGGAGCCGCACCAAGACCATGCTGCCTTAGATAGAGCTTTCCCGCTGCCATCACCCTTGTAAAATATCATGTAAGACTTATATATTCCTTAATAGAAATAGCTGTGCTCATGATACTTGTTGTAAAAGCGCATGCCAGAGTGATTTCCTGGGCTGGTGTGTGGGGTAACCATCTGACTACAGTGGTATTCAGGCGAGGCGCCACAACGGATGGTATCGGAGCTAGGTTGACTGTAGGTTACCCTAGCTGGACTTCATTGCCTCTTGGTTAGTAGAAAGCCCAGGTGGATTTCAGCCATCTTTGCCAAACAGGCACGGCTACTATTGACCATAAGGTAATCCCATAGGGTTTTAGCTCCATCAGACCCCAACTCTCATGGCCTTTGCCTTCGGTGTGAAATGTCCACACCAGGCAATGACGCGTGAGCCCTGAACCCCTAGGTAAACCAGATATCCCTACCTTGCTTGCTAACCATGGCATTTCTCCCCTTAAATCCAGTTTCCTTTGGGAAACGCCTATAATTCCATCTTTTCCCCGACAACCATAGGATCATTGACCAAGCCACTTTGGCTATGGTCGTGCGTCGAGTTTGATGTTCCCTAAGGAGGTAGTAGGAGCTTGGCACCAATTGCTACCAGGAGCATTATGTGGTTATGCTTCTAAATCCTTAGAGGTGCATTGAGTGCGCTAGGCTAGTTATACTAGTGAATCTTTGTCCACGTATATAAAGTCCGCAAAACTTGAGCTTTATTTGCTTTGTAGTATTTTTTTTGGGTTCTCGCGGTTCTTGCTTCTTTTCGTCGATTCCGTTCTTTTGCTCCGACTGGATCCATCCGCAAATACCGCTAGGAAGACTAGCATACAGCCTGGATAATACCCAATAATCCAAATCCAGTAAGAGTCAAGCCAAGCCAACTGCCCGATATTTAGAACATTATCACTGGATCTGTCAAGAATAAAGAATGGATCAGAAGCAGGATCTGCAAGCAACCAACAAGGCCAAACTATACCTAAAGGTGTTTGCCGCAGAACAGACCACACTAAGGAATAATCAGATGAGCTATCAGGAATGGACACCAACAGGGACAAATCATTTCGTCCTCGACACCAGGATTATTTCCGTCAGTGGGGTGAACCTTGAGTCTTTTCTCAATGAACTCAAGAACCATCTATTGCCCCAGAAGACATATTTCAAGAATATGAATGTACCGAGAGCAACAACAAAACTCTGGTATGTTGGGATATTTTGGAGTTCACCAGTGCATGCACAAATTTTCCGAGCACTGTGAACAAGGTCTGCAAGGGATATGGATGAGTTCACGGTTGCCCAGAATCAATGGGAATTACACATGCCTGGAAGCTCAGCTAAACCGGATGGAATTATCCACCAACCGCTTATTATCGGCAGCATAGGGTATTTTGAATTAATTATCAACACGAAGTCGGCAACCGTTGCAATGATCAGACCAGCAGAAAGACTAGCGGTGTGCATGCCCAATAGGATATCTTCAAACAAGGTATGGCCTATACCAAGTTTTGGCTCTGCCATGGGTAAATTCTAGATACTTCAAAAGGAAGCTAGAATCGGCCATAGATCTGACTGAGTATCACAGCGAAAGGCTTCTGGCATAAGAAACCCAGCCTTCCTCCACAAGCTATCGAGAGGAGCTTACGGCGCAAGACTCCCAATCTTCCTTGCTATGCCACTAGGTGGAAAATCTTCTGGGGCACAGCACCCCCCATCTTCTTCAACGTGCTACTGCGGAAAGCTTCCGGCATAAGGCACTCGACCTTCCTCAGTAAGCAACATGAGGGTAAACTTCTGGGGTACGATACCCAGCCTTCTTCGGCATACTACCTTGGCATAAGAAACCCAGCCTTCCTCCACAAGCTATCGAGAGGAGCTTACGGCGCAAGACTCCCAATATTCCTCGCTATGCCACTAGGTGGAAAATCTTCTGGGGCACGGCACCCCCATCTTCTTCAGTGTGCTACCGCGGAAAGCTTTCGGCATAAGGCACTTGACCTTCCTCAGTAAGCAACATGAGGGTAAAGTTCTGGGGTACGATACCCAGCCTTCTTCAGCATACTACCCTGGCAAAAGCTTCAAACACAAGGAATTTAGCCTTCATCAGCACGCTATCATGCCCACAACAATCTTGTCAGAAGCACGAACTAGTCCAGATACACGGCGGTTATGAAAGGATTTATCCTACCTCTACATATGTTGTGAGCATGCAGTCCAGTGGATCAGTTCATGTGAGCTACTCGTACACGGGAATGACTGTGTTCAAAGAAACATTGGCCCCATATTTCCAAGGAGGATATGAATACAGTAACCCCTATTAGATATGCCAAAGAAGGATGTGAGAACAAGCCCGACAAGCCAAGATATAACCAATGAACCATGTTGGCAGGTCATGGCGGAAAGGAACCCCCAAGAATAGAGAAGTTTTGGATACACAACTTCTGAGACGGTCAATAAAAGTAAAGCTTCACAGACAAGGTGATATTGCCAATCCTTGTCAGACTCTTGCATATACGGCCACAACAATGCAGCGAGCATGTTGTACTCCTCATGAGCACGGGCCATCAGCCAAGATAAGAGGCTATGCTTTGAAAGATACACCAAATACTAGCCAGCTCAGTGGTCATAACAAGGACTACAGATGCTATATATGGCAGGGCCACCTCAGTAATTGACAAGGTTTGACAGTCTGAGTTCAATTGGAAATAAGATATTCAGATAGAATAGCTAAAAGCACATACACGTCAGTATTGATGATTCATAGATGCCACGGTGTCATTGGAGTAGGAGATTACCATCTATGAATACTTTGTGGTCATGCCTAACATTTCAGTGGAGGATACGGTGGTAATAGCTCGGTCATGTTGTTCCTTGAATTGTGGATCACCTAAGCAAAGTTAGAATGCATAAGACAGAAGGAGACACCAGTACGGAACCCATAGTCAGACTGAGCAGTCTGGTAAGGCAAAATGAAAGCCACCCCTGGTCACTCGAGGCCATACGAGCACGTGAGCCCTGTACCCAGAAATGATGTCCCGCCCTTAGCGGTCAGTGTACGAAGTATCACAATAAAACCTGAAGCAGCTAGCTCCAGGCCATGGGAACCAAGCCACTTGTCAGTACTATGAGCCACCCACCAAGCCTAGGCAATAAACTACCTGGACAAAAGGTGCACCTGACAGGAAATAGAAGGATTCAAGGTAGCTGTGTGAAAAGTCAACATCTGAGGCATCAGAAGAGGCAGTTAAAGGGGTCCGTGAACCAACAAAGACAAGACAGCTGATGGATCCAAGTCACGCACATGTATGTCCTCCTTCATCGGGAGGTAAGCCCGGAAATCTCGAGGATGAGATTTTCTTAAGGGGGGTAGGTTTGTGACACCCTGGTTTTCGCCCATTGTTTTTTTCCTTTGCGGGATTGGACTCCCGTCTTTTTTTTTCAATGTTATCGGATTTTCTCTCGCTCATGGGTATATGAAGATGGTCATTTAGCCTTGCCTTTTCTATCCAACCAGAGATTCTCTCCAGTCCAACCTTGCCACCCAAGATATATTCTCAAGATTTAGCCGCCGAAACCCTACCTTCCGAGTTATCGGAAGGGAAACCCTAATTCCTTCTGTTACAAAGGAACCCCAATTTCCTTTGATCTGTTGCCTCCCAAACTTTTCCCAGTGACTCTCCTATGTCTATCAACCCTGGATATGCAAAAATATTGCCAAGTCATTTGCAATATTTTTCATTTAAAATTAATTCTTTTTTCTGCCAGTTAAACGAATTAAATCCAGGAAAATATTTATCCATCTCCAAAGTTCATAAAAACTTGTGGAGATATTCTTTGTGATCATATTGAGCTCTCATAAATATATTGGCAATAATTAAATAGGGTAAGTTGCATTTTCCTATTTAAAGCCAATATTGCATTTTGGGCACTTTCCAAAGGAGCTACCATTTTGGTAGCCAGGAAAAATCCCAAATAATTTGTGGAGCTTCTCTTATTCATATCTTCACCATTTCCATCAAGAACCCAAGTTCCATAGTTCAAATTTTGAGCACATCATCCAATTCTTGTTTCTGGACCTATTTTGAGGTTGTGAAGCAACTATATTTTCTATTGCTTCAAAATTCTTGAAATTAATCCAGGACCTCAAATTCCTTATATGATGTGAGCATGCAAAAACTCATATCATTTTATATAGCCATTTTCTCCCAAAAATTCCATCTAGTTGTTGTCCAGCAGAAAGCTCTGTGAAGGATGTACCATGTAGAAGCATCCAAATGAGCTGAAATTTCGCCAGTACCTCCATACTTCCAAATCATCACCCTACACAAAAATCCAGCTCATTTCACCAATCCAGTTGAGCACAACATCAAAATCTAGATTCTGGACCAAATTTTGCATTGCAAAGGAAGTGCATGCAAACAAGTTCCAAATGACTTGAAAATTTTCCAGCATCTAGTCCTTCCTACCACATCTCATTTTGACAAAGATTCAGCTCCATCCCTCTTGCCATTTCTCTAGAAAGGTCCATCCTAGTTCCTGTGCAGAACCTAGGTCAGCTCAAATCAATCAGTTCCATGTCTCCATTTCCTTCCAAACCTTGACAGGTCAATTCCAGAGGCATTAATGCATCTATTTGACATGGCCTAAAGTCAAATAGGTGCTCTGGACACGTGGTGCCGGTGGTGACCACGAGCGCAGCCCGCAACAGTGGCGATCTGCGCGTCCCTCGCCTCAGACAAGCCAGCTCGAGCTGCCGCGGCTTGTCCGTTCATGCTGACTAGCCTTCTCACCATCCACACACCCCTCTGGACCCCTCTCCCCCTCCGTTCTCTTCCTCGCCGTGCCGGGACAAGCGCCACCGTACCGCCACTGTTCCCGTGCAGTCGTCGCCGTATAGCTCCATGCCAAAGCCTTCTCGCGAGCACCAGCTAGCCCTCTGATCGCTCGTGATGCTTCCCGACACCGGCAAACCGCCAGCCACGTGGTTTGCGAGCTCCAGTACGCCGGCCAGTGGCCGTGCTCATCCACTCCCATCGCCGGCTATAAATAGCCATGGCTGAGCCCTCCCCGGGCATCCTCGAGCTAGCCAGCCTCCCCCCTTCACCTCCAGCTCACTCCCGTGCTCGTGGCCGGCCAAATCGCTCGCCAGAGTGCCAGAATTAAGACACAACCACCGCACCCAGTCCACCCTTCCGGTGGTCCCCGGCTCTGTCCGAGCCCACCTCCGTGCGCGCCTCCCTTCGGCGACCTCGTCCAACCCCTCGCCCTCGCTCGTAGCCCCTCTAGAGCACTGAAATCACCGGAGCCGCCGCTCCCGACCGCGCCGCACGGTCCCACCTCCGGCCGTCCCTTACCTCGCCTGAGCCCTCCCATGGAAAGCGCACTCCCAGCGGAAGCGCCACCGTCCTGGCGGCTATGGGCCGGCCCAATAGCAGCAGCAGTAGCCGCGGTGGTTTCAGCCCAAGCCGGCCCAAATGCACAGTGTGCTTTATTCTTTTCCGGCCGAAATTTAGCCAGGGGCTCGTTTGTGAATATTTTATTTACAGATTAGTCCCTGGCATTCACACGGACCTAACTTCGCGACCGTAGCTCCGAATCAGGTGATTCCAAAGCCCACTTTCTCAGTTCGTCAAGCCCGTTCCAATGATGTCACTCCCGTGATGATGTCACACACTAAAATGACCATTTTGCCCCTGCCCTATATTCAGCCCCTCCGAGAGGGAATCTTCTCTGGCAAATCTTTCTGCGAGGTGATCACACTTCACTCTGATGAATCCATCAGCCCCCAGGCAAGCCGACCTTCTAATATATGCCCTAAAGCACTGCTCTGTGTTATTCTTGCATGTTTAATTAATGAATATGTCTGTGTTTGAAATAATTAAACTCCTGCTAGGTTGAATTTACTATTTATATTACCTGCTAATGCTCATCATGTTATTACACTTGTGACTCGTTGTAATGTATATGGAGATAGGTTGTGATGTTTTCATAATTGTTGCCTCATACATTATCACTGATATTGCAATGTTAAGAAATGTGATTTAATAATGACAACCTCCTTCGTCGACTGGATCGAGTCATAGTGCCACCGAATCGAGCTTATCAGTGCAGCCACATTTGCCTTTATGGAGATGCTCTATCTTGGTCTGTTGTCTTGCCTCTTATCGGTACCACCAAAGAGGGGAGGTTATCGTGCGTGCTACCCTGACCCTGTAGGCGGCGATAACCTTGTGAGCCCAGTTGTTTGTTTATCCCGGGGTCCCCGTTTGGGACAGTTTTGTTTGGCCACGATGGTGGCAAGTGTCAGGAGTGACACAGGGGCTACCCAGGGCATGACCCGAGAGGGGAATGATTGTCGGTGGGACCGTAAGAGTGTCGGGCAATAGACAAGTTTTGTTGGAGCAGCACCGGTCCACCCGAATGGGAACAAGTACTAAAGTACGAGGCCAGGAGCTCCATGACGTGGGTAAAGTGCGCGACCTCTGCAGAGTGTAAATCTATTCGAATAGCCGTGTCCTCGGTCATGGGACACAGTTCGTACTAGGTCACACTATTTGGTCTGAGTCAAGTCCGGAGGAATAAACTACATAATGGGTTGCCAAGAACGAACCAGAGTAAGGTAAGGTTTGTCGGACTTGCAGTACAGAGGCATGGACATCAGATGATGTCAGGGGTTTGAATGCTAGCCATGTGATGGCTATGAGATGAGCGGTCGGAGGACCACAAAGTTGGATCAAATTTGGATCATGAGCATATTCGAAGTATGGATTATTTACTTGATATGCTTTACCTTGTTGTATTTACTCCAGTAGTTATCCTACTAAATAATCCTGCTATGACATGATGATTAATGCTGCTAGATGATTAATCTTGCTAGATAATCCTGCCCTTATATAATAGATAATACCATTAAGATAACAAATGCATGCTTGAATGCCATGGACAGCATTGCTTGGTGTTTATGTTGGTTTGGTTTGCTTGCGAGTACATTCAAAAGTACTCATCGGCCTTCAATGTGGCCTGGTTCACCTAAGGATCCGATATCCGCTAGCGAGGAGCCAGAGTGCTCGCATCCTAGAAGAGTAACCCAGTCAGATCCCTGTGGATTGAGCAGCACCAAGACCATGCTGCCTTAGATAAAGCTTTCCTGCTGCCATCACCCTTGTAAAATATCATGTAAGACTTATATATTCCTTAATAGAAGTACCTGTGCTCATGATACTTGTTGTAAAAGCGCATGCCAGAGTGATTTCCTGGGCTGGTGTGTGCGATGACCGTCTGACTACAGTGGTATTCAGGTGGGGCGCCACAGGCTACCTGTTGCAATAAATTTTTTATCTAAGTTTTGTCCACCTGTAAAAATTATGGAATTATGTTCTCAGATTACAGGTTTCAAGCAAGAAGATCATGTGCCACTAGTGCTTGCGTGGGATAGAATGAAAGAAGCTATAAGAAACTACCCCAATCATGGAATGGGGGAGTGGTTCATCCTTCATATGTTTTATAATGGCTTGAATCACATGTCAAAAACTATGCTTGATACAGCTGCAGGAGGAACAATCATGGGAAGCCCATAGAAGATGTTAAGAGGATACTCAACGATAAGCAAGAGAACCATGCCCAATGGCATGTTGAGAGAACCACCACCAAAAAGGTGAATGTCATAGAAGAAAATAGCTCAGAGTTGACAACCAAGCTAGAAGAACTTATCTCTTTGATGAAAGGTAAAGAAGAGGTAAACGTCAATGCCATCACTAATGAAGATACTAGTGATGTTAATTTTATTGCTCGTAATAGCTATAATCCCAATTGGAAAAATAATGGATATGCTCCTAAACTCCCTTATCCTAATAATGGAGGAGCATCCAATAGTTTTGGAGCTAATGGTAGCAATAGAAATACTCTTGAAGAAAATCTTAATAAATTTATGGGCCATTTGCATTTCTATCCCTAACTTGAACCACCTACTCATATTTTCCCCTAATTTCAAAGCCTGCTCAAATTTGCCCCTCTGCCGTTATGTGCACATATAGAAATGCCCTTCTGTGCCGTTACTGTCTGGTCAAAGGGCTTTGACCATCCTGAAAAAAATAGCAAAAAAATCTAAAATTTTGTGGGATCAAAGATACTCATGTGCGCAAGGTGCGTGCAAATTTTCATGCTGTTTGGACAATCCAGGAGCTCGTGGCGAGGAAAAACAGTAAATCTGTACGCTTGTGAACAATAAATTTGAAATAAAATAGCAAGAAAATTCAAAAAAATATGAATTTTTTTGGCATCAAAGAGGCTTGGGTGCAAAAGGTGCTTGCAAGTTTTGGTGATCAAATGACATGCGAGGAGCTCTAGCAAAAAAACAAAATAGTGATTTTTTCCAAAGTTTTTTCCCAAGCCAAATTTTATTTTTTTCTCCACGAGCTCCTACAATGTCCAAACACAACAAAAATTTGCACGCACCTTGCGGACCCAAGCCTCTTTGATGCCAAAATTTTTCATATTTTTTTGAATTTTCTTGCTATTTTTTTGAATTTACTGTTCACAGGCGTACATATTTACTGTTTTTACTTCGCCACGAGCTCCTGGAATGTCCAAACAGCACGAAAATTTGCACGCACCTTGCGAACCTGAGTATCTTTGATCCCACAAAATTTCAAAAAATTTAGATTTTTTTGCTATTTTTTTCAGGACAGTCAAAGCCCTTTGACCGGCTTTGACTGGACGGTAACGTCACAGAAGGGCATTTCTATATGTGCACATAATGGCAGAGGGGCAAATTTGAGCAGGCTTTGAAATTAGGGGCAAATATGAGTAGTGAGTTTAAGTTAGGGGCACAAATGTATAAAACCCTAAATTTATTGCTAGCCAGACTGAGCAGAATAAAAACTTCAAGAATATGTTGAAGAATCATGATAACTTACTTGGTCAATTGACTGATAAGGTTGTTGGACTAACAAATGATGTGCAGATACTTGAAGCCAGATCCAAGAATATGGAGGCACAAGTGGAAAAGATAGCAGAGAGCCAAACCTTGATTTTGGCCAAGTTTGCAGGTAAACCGGAGCCTAACCCGGTTGAAGAAGTTAAAATGGTGAGAAGCAATGAAGAGAAAGCTGAGGTACTTGACACAAGTCATGTGCCAGAGTACAATTATACTGTTGCAGATTTTGTAAAGATGATATCCATGAAGTATCCACTACCGGAGGTAAGTAACGATGAGGCATATAATGTCTTTGTTGAACAAGTTGCAGCCAATGTAAGTGAACTTGATGATGAAAGAAAAAAAGCTATTTAGTAAGTTACCAGCTAAGCAAGAAGATGCTTTTGAACCTACTATAGAGATTGAAATAGGACTTAATAAGTTCAGTGCTTTATGTGATTTACGGGCAAGTGTTTCCACTATCCCCAAATCTGTTTATGATAGTCTCAATCTTGTCCTTATGCTAATACTGAGATTATATTGAATATGGCTAATTCTACTTTTACTCAGGCAGTAGGCATTAAGCATGGAGTTATAGTTCAAATAAATGATTGCCCTATCATGATTGATCTTGTTATAGTAGATATGCCTGAAGATCCTATTACTCCTATAATTCTCGGTAGACCTTTTCTAAGGACTATCAAAGCTATGATAAATGTGTTTGAGGGAAATGTTCATTTTGATTTACCATCTAAAGATCCATTTATAAGGCATTTCCCCAGGAAAAAGAAGTTAAAGACCTACGCAGGAGGTGGCATCATTTTGAATGCCAGAAGCTATGGTCTCGGTGTTCTAGAACCACCTTGATCACCACTACGGGCGAGCTATCTGACCAAAAACAAGCGCTTTGTGGGAGGCAACCCACGCGAATAAAGTAGACAAGTAAGTTTTTGTTTTTGTTTTAATAAAAGAGTGATTGAAGTTCCGTATGAAGAAGTTAGTTTGGAAGAGTCATGCTAATAAAGGCCTAGTCTTGTGCAAGATGATTTATATTGATGTTTAAAAACCTGTAAATATGTCTATGTATTATCTTGGAACTAACCCCACAGGAGAGCAAAGAAAAAGAAAAGTCTCGCAAGAGACAGATCAAAAGACGACATTCAAAATGACCACTAGCGGTCGTATGAACGATCGCATGACTTGCCAGAGGTTCCAGCGCAAAACTGCAGAGATATCAGGAGCAAAGACGGTGTTTCAAATGGGTGCATGCACCCGTTCGACCGGTCGTTTGATTCTTTTGCAGAAAACGAAGAAAATTCCAGTGTGTTTGACGGCGTTCCAAATGGGCGCACGCGCCTGATATGTCTCCAACGTATCTATAAATTTTAATTGTTCCATGCTATTATAGTATCAATCTTGGATGTTTTATATACCTTTACAAGCAACTTTATATCATTTTTTGGAACTAACCTAATAACTTAGTGCCCAGTGCCAGTTGCTGTTTTTTGCCTGTTTTTGGTTTTCCAGAATATCAGTACCAAATAAAGTCCAAATGCCACAAAACTTTTTGGTGATTTTTTACTGGACACAAGAGACCCTGGAAGCTTCGGGAGAGGGCCAGAAGAGGAAGGAGTGGGCCACAAGGCACCAGGGCGCGCTCCAGGGGTGTGGCACACCCTGGTACCTTATGGGGCCCACACAGCTCCGTTTGACCTAATTCCACCACTATAAATTCTCTAAAATTAGGAAACCTACAGAGGAGCCCACGAAATACTTTTTCCACCGCCGCAAGTTTCTGTTCCAGAGAGATCCCATCTGGAAGCCTTCTCCGGTACTCCGCCGGAGGGGGAATCGATCACGGAGGGGCTCTACATCATCCTTGCTGCCCTTTCAATGATGCGTGAGTAGTTTACCACAGACCTTCGGGTCCATAGTTAGTAGCTAGATGGCTTCTTCTCTTTCTTTGATCTTCAATACAATGTTCTCCTTGATGTTCTTGGAGATCTATTCGATGTAATCACTTTTTGCGGTGTGTTTGTTGGGATCCGATGAATTGTGAGTTTATGATCAGATTATCCATGAATATTATTTGAGTCTTTTCTGATCTTTTTATGCATGATTATTATAGCTTCGTATTTCTTCTCCGATCTATTGATTTGGTTTGGCCAACTAGATTGATTTATCTTGCCATGGGAAGAGGTGCTTTGTAATGGGTTCGATCTTGCGGTGCTCAATCCCAGTGATAGAAAGGGACATGACACGTATGTATCATTGCTATTAAGGATAAAAATATGGGGTTTATTCATACATGAGTTTATCTTGTCTACATCATGTCATCATTCTTAAGGCGTTACTCCGTTCTTTATGGACTTAATACACTAGATGCATGCTGGATAGTGGTCGATGTGTGGAGTAATAGTAGTAGATGCAGGCAGGAGTCGGTCTACTTGTCTTGGACATGATGCCTATATACATGATCATTGCCTTGGATATGGTCATGATTATTTGCTTTTTTATCAATTGCCCAACAGTAATTTGTTTACCCACCGTATGCTATTTTCAAGAGAGAAGCCTCTAGTGAAAACTATGGCCCTCGGGTCTATCTTTATCAATTACTAAAACCCTAAAAATACTTGCTGCAATTTTCTTTTATTTATTTTATTTTGTATTTTTGTTTGATCTATCTATCTATCACATACAATTTAATCTTGCACTTTACCGTCGAGGGATTGACAACCCCTCGTTCGCGTTGGGTGTGAGGATTTGTTGTTGTGTGTGCAGGTGCTATTTACATAGTGTTGCTTGGTTCTCCTACTGGATTGATACCTTGGTTTCATAACTAAGGGAAATACTTATCTCTACTGTACTGCATCATCCCTTCCTCTTCGGGGAATAACCAACGTAGCTCACAAGTAGCAGGAAGAATTTTTGGCGCCGTTGCCGGGGAGACATCATCAACATCTATCAGGTACCTACACATAAAACTTCATATCCTCGCATTTACTTTATTTGCCTTTGCCTCTCATTTTCATCTCCCCCACTTCTAAAAAGTTTTTACAAAAATACAAAAATATTTTCCGTTTGCCTTTTTCTTGTTTGCTTCTTTGCTTGCTTGTTATCTTGTTTGCGTAGTCACGATGTCTCAAGAAAATACAAAATTGTGTGATTTTTCCAATAGTAACAACAATGATTTTATTAGTACTCCAATTGCTTCTCCCGCCGCTAGTGTGGAGACTTGTGATATTAATGCCGCTTTGTTGAATCTTGTCATGAAAGATCAATTTTCTGGTAGTCCTAATGAAGATGCTGCATCCCATCTTAACACTTTCGTAGAATTGTGTGATACGCAAAAGAAAAAAAGATGTGGATAATGATATTTTGAAATTAAAATTATTTTTGATCTCACTACAAGATCATGCAAAAATTTGGTTTTCATCTTTGCCACGAAATAGTATCGATTCTTGGGATAGGTGCAAAGATGCTTTTTTTACTAAATATTTTCCGCCCGCAAAAATTATTTCCCTTAGAAATCAAATTATGAATTTCAAGCAACTTGATCAGGAACATGCTGCCCAATCTTGGGAAAGGATGAAATTAATGATAAGAAATTGCCCTACTCATGGTTTAAATTTATGGATGATCATACAAAAAAAATATGCAGGATTGAATTTGATTTCTAGAAATCTTTTAGATTCCGCCGCGGGTGGTACGTGTATGGAGATTACTTTGGGATAAGCTACCAAATTTCTAGATAATATTATGGCAAATTATTCACAATGGCATACCGAAAGAGCTCCTACTAGTAAAAAAGTGAATTCTATTGAAGAAATTAGTACTTTGAGTGATAAAGTTGATGCTCTTATGAAATTGGTTGCTAGCAGAAATACTCCTATTGATCCTAATGATGTGCCTTTATCCACTTTGATTGAGCAAAATAATGATCCCGTAGATGTGAATTTTGTCTCGCGAAGTAATTTTAATAGTAAAGCTTATAGAGGTAATTTCAATCCTAGGCCGTTTCTTGGAAATTCCTCTAACAATTATGGCAATCCTTATGGTAATTCTTATAATAATAATAATAATAATAGGATGCCCTCTAATCTTGAAAGTAATATTAAAGAATTTATTAATGCTCAAAAAGTTTTCAACACTACGATAGAAGAAAATTTGAGTAAACTTGATGATATGTCTAGGAGCATTGATAGAATTATTCATGATGTGGAAAATATAAGACTAAAATTTTGCCACCCAAAATTGATATTAATGAATCAATTAAAGCTTTATATGTCTCCATGGATGAAAGTAAGAAAAGAACCGCTATGCTAAAAGCTAAACGAGAATTTCTAGAAAAAGCAATTCCTCCCGGTTTTTACCGTAGTAATGATGAGGATATTAAAATGATTGATGTTTCATCTATTGATTCTTTGTTAAGCAATATAAAATTTGATGAAAAAGGGACTGAAGAAGAGTCAACTTTAGCCCCATAATTCGAAGGGTGAAAATCTTAGTGAAAAAATTGCTAAAAGTGGGTTTGGAGAGGTAAAAACTTTAGCTAGAGATGTGCCCATTCTTTTGGATTACAAAGATTTTAATTATGATAGTTGCTCTTTGATTGAATGTATTTCTTTGTTACAATCCATGCTAAATTCACCCAACACTTATGAACAAAATAAAGCTTTCACTAAACACATTGTAGAAGCAATGATGAAAGCGTTAGAAGAAAAACTAGAACTAGAGGTTTCAATTCCTAGAAAATTGTATGATGAGTGGGAACCTACCATTAAAGTTAAAATTAAGAACTATGAATGCAATGCTTTATGTGATTTGGGTGCTAGTGTTTCCATAATTCCAAAATCTCTATGTGATGTTCTAGGTTTTACCAACATAGATGAATGTTCTCTTAATTTGCGTCTTGCAGATTCTACTATTAAAAAGCCATTGGGTAGAATTAATGATGTTCTTATTCTTGCAAATAGGAACTATGTGCCCATTGATTTTGTTGTACTTGATATTGATTGCAATTCTTCTTGCCCAATAATACTTGGTAGGCCTTTTTTCGAACTATTGGTGCCGTTATTGACATGAAAGAAGAGAATATAAAATTTTAGTTTCCACTAAAGAAAGGGATGGAACACTTTCCTAGGAAAATAATTAAAGCACCATATGAATCCATTATGAGGGCCAGTTATGGAATCAACTTGAAGGATGACAATACTTGAAATTATGCATTATGCCTAGCTAGGGGCATAAAACAATAGTGCTTGTTGGGAGGCAACCCAATGAATAAAATAATTTTTTTTTCTTTTTGTTTCTGTTTTGGTGTGTGCACACAATTATGCTATTGTTATGATTGTGTTTTTTATGTTTTAATTAGTGTTTGTGCCAAGTAATGCCTTTGGGATGATTTGGATGATAGTTGATTTGATTCTGTACAAAAACAGAAACTTTTATGTCTAGTACAGAAAATTCTAAAACTCACTGGGGCAACAAAAAATTCTGAATTTTTTACACATGATTGATATACAAGTTTTCTACGTTGTCCTAATTTTTCAGAATTTTTCGAGTTACAGAAGTATGTCAATGTTCAGATTGCTACAGACTGTTCTGTTTTTGAAAGATTCTGTTTTTGATGCATTGTTTTGCTTGTTTTGATGGAACTATGGATTGTATCGGGGGGTATAAGCCATGGAGAAGTTAGAATACAGTAGGTATAATGCAAAATAAAATATGAATGGGTTTGCAACAGTACCTAAAGTAGTGGTTTATTTTGTTATACTAACGGATCTCAGGAAGGTTTTGTTGAGTTTTGTGTGATTGAAGTTTTCAAGTTTTGGGTGAGATCACGATGGATAAAGGAATAAGGAGTGGCAAGAGCCTAAGTTTGGGGATGCCCGAGGCACCCCAAGGTAATATTCAAGGAATCCCAAGCAACTAAGCTTGGGGATGCCCTGGAAGGCATCCCCTCTTTCTTCTACCAACTATCGGTAATTTTACTTGGAGCTATATTTTTATTCGTCACATGATATGTGCTTTGCTTGGAGCGTCGTGTATTATATGAGTCTTTGCTTTGTTTGCTTTTTAGTTTGTCACAATCACCTCTACTGGACACACTTATTTGAGAGAGCCACACGATCATCATAATTTGTTAGAATGCTCTATGTGCTTCACTTAAATTTTTGAGTTAGGGAGTTGCTCAAGTGCTTCACTTAAATCTTTTTGAGCACGGCGGTGATTATATTTTGAAGAAATACATGCACTCTCATGCTTCACTTATATTATTTTGGGAGTTGATAAAATTTTGAAGAAATGTTTGCACTCTCATGCTTCACTTATATCTTTTTGAGAGTTGATAGTAGCAATGGTAATTTGCACAAGATATGAATTTGGTTCCAAAGTGATAGATATTCAAGAAGGATATAATAAAATCTTTCATATAGATCATTGGACATGATAAGTTTGATTCCTTGCAATAGTTTTGTGATATGGAGATGATAATATGTGAGTCATGTTAGTGAGTAATTGTGGTTTAGTAAGAATATTGGTGTTAAGGTTTGTGATTCCCTATGCATGCACGTTAAGTCAATAGTTATGCAACGAAATTATATCCTACTTATGGTTCATTATTCGGTGTTAGTTGTGTTCAATGCATGTTTATGACCGTTTTCATTTTTTGGTTGGTTGCTTCTCAATCTATTTGCTAGCCTTCATTTGTACTAAGTGGGAATGCTGCTTGTGCATCCAAATCCTTAAACCTAAGTTGTGCCATATGAGTCCACCATACCTACCTATATGCGGTATTTCCATGCCGTTCTAAGTAAATTTGCATGTGCCAACTCTAAATTTTCAAAACAATTTCCCTTTCTGTGTGCCTGTACCGCTCATGAAGCGGTAGGGGTGGCCAATATTTTCCATGCTAGGTGTGTTATTCTCACGATGAGTGTTTATTCACTTGTCATTGCATGAGAGAGTGGCAGGTAATAGGGATGCCCAGTCCCGAAATGCAAAAAAATTTAATATGATGTTAATAATAAATTCCTTGGAAAGTGATGGTATGGAGGGGACCCGTGGATACGACTAGCCATGGATTGTGAAAGAATGGTGGAAAGGAAACAAAAACTTTATTTTCTATTTGGGAACCACCTATGCTGTGTCTAGCATGGAAAATATTGTGAATTCTCGGTCATTTTTGTTGACCGGAAAAGCATGCCTCTCAAAATATTTTTATCTCTCTAAATTTAAACTTGAGCTCTGGCACCTCTGCAAATCAATGCTTCCCTCTGCGAAGGGCCTATCTATTTACTTTTATCCCCCCCCCCCCCCCCCCCCCCCCCCCCCCCCCCCCCCCCCCCCCCCCCCCCCCCCCCCCCCCCCCCCCCCCCCCCCCCCCCCCCCCCCCCCCCCCCCCCCCCCCCCCCCCCCCCCCCCCCCCCCCCCCCCCCCCCCCCCCCCCCCCCCCCCCCCCCCCCCCCCCCCCCCCCCCCCCCCCCCCCCCCCCCCCCCCCCCCCCCCCCCCCCCCCCCCCCCCCCCCCCCCCCCCCCCCCCCCCCCCCCCCCCCCCCCCCCCCCCCCCCCCCCCCCCCCCCCCCCCCCCCCCCCCCCCCCCCCCCCCCCCCCCCCCCCCCCCCCCCCCCCCCCCCCCCCCCCCCCCCCCCCCCCCCCCCCCCCCCCCCCCCCCCCCCCCCCCCCCCCCCCCCCCCCCCCCCCCCCCCCCCCCCCCCCCCCCCCCCCCCCCCCCCCCCCCCCCCCCCCCCCCCCCCCCCCCCCCCCCCCCCCCCCCCCCCCCCCCCCCCCCCCCCCCCCCCCCCCCCCCCCCCCCCCCCCCCCCCCCCCCCCCCCCCCCCCCCCCCCCCCCCCCCCCCCCCCCCCCCCCCCCCCCCCCCCCCCCCCCCCCCCCCCCCCCCCCCCCCCCCCCCCCCCCCCCCCCCCCCCCCCCCCCCCCCCCCCCCCCCCCCCCCCCCCCCCCCCCCCCCCCCCCCCCCCCCCCCCCCCCCCCCCCCCCCCCCCCCCCCCCCCCCCCCCCCCCCCCCCCCCCCCCCCCCCCCCCCCCCCCCCCCCCCCCCCCCCCCCCCCCCCCCCCCCCCCCCCCCCCCCCCCCCCCCCCCCCCCCCCCCCCCCCCCCCCCCCCCCCCCCCCCCCCCCCCCCCCCCCCCCCCCCCCCCCCCCCCCCCCCCCCCCCCCCCCCCCCCCCCCCCCCCCCCCCCCCCCCCCCCCCCCCCCCCCCCCCCCCCCCCCCCCCCCCCCCCCCCCCCCCCCCCCCCCCCCCCCCCCCCCCCCCCCCCCCCCCCCCCCCCCCCCCCCCCCCCCCCCCCCCCCCCCCCCCCCCCCCCCCCCCCCCCCCCCCCCCCCCCCCCCCCCCCCCCCCCCCCCCCCCCCCCCCCCCCCCCCCCCCCCCCCCCCCCCCCCCCCCCCCCCCCCCCCCCCCCCCCCCCCCCCCCCCCCCCCCCCCCCCCCCCCCCCCCCCCCCCCCCCCCCCCCCCCCCCCCCCCCCCCCCCCCCCCCCCCCCCCCCCCCCCCCCCCCCCCCCCCCCCCCCCCCCCCCCCCCCCCCCCCCCCCCCCCCCCCCCCCCCCCCCCCCCCCCCCCCCCCCCCCCCCCCCCCCCCCCCCCCCCCCCCCCCCCCCCCCCCCCCCCCCCCCCCCCCCCCCCCCCCCCCCCCCCCCCCCCCCCCCCCCCCCCCCCCCCCCCCCCCCCCCCCCCCCCCCCCCCCCCCCCCCCCCCCCCCCCCCCCCCCCCCCCCCCCCCCCCCCCCCCCCCCCCCCCCCCCCCCCCCCCCCCCCCCCCCCCCCCCCCCCCCCCCCCCCCCCCCCCCCCCCCCCCCCCCCCCCCCCCCCCCCCCCCCCCCCCCCCCCCCCCCCCCCCCCCCCCCCCCCCCCCCCCCCCCCCCCCCCCCCCCCCCCCCCCCCCCCCCCCCCCCCCCCCCCCCCCCCCCCCCCCCCCCCCCCCCCCCCCCCCCCCCCCCCCCCCCCCCCCCCCCCCCCCCCCCCCCCCCCCCCCCCCCCCCCCCCCCCCCCCCCCCCCCCCCCCCCCCCCCCCCCCCCCCCCCCCCCCCCCCCCCCCCCCCCCCCCCCCCCCCCCCCCCCCCCCCCCCCCCCCCCCCCCCCCCCCCCCCCCCCCCCCCCCCCCCCCCCCCCCCCCCCCCCCCCCCCCCCCCCCCCCCCCCCCCCCCCCCCCCCCCCCCCCCCCCCCCCCCCCCCCCCCCCCCCCCCCCCCCCCCCCCCCCCCCCCCCCCCCCCCCCCCCCCCCCCCCCCCCCCCCCCCCCCCCCCCCCCCCCCCCCCCCCCCCCCCCCCCCCCCCCCCCCCCCCCCCCCCCCCCCCCCCCCCCCCCCCCCCCCCCCCCCCCCCCCCCCCCCCCCCCCCCCCCCCCCCCCCCCCCCCCCCCCCCCCCCCCCCCCCCCCCCCCCCCCCCCCCCCCGCAAGAATTAAGCTTGGGGATGCTGATACGTCTCCAACGTATCTATAATTTTTGATTGTTCCATGCTATTATAGTATCAATCTTGGATGTTTTATATACCGTTACAAGCAACTTTATATCATTTTTTGGAACTAACCTATTAACTTAGTGCCCAGTGTCAGTTGCTTTTTTTTGCTTGTTTTTGGTTTTCCAGAATATCAGTACCAAACAAAGTCCAAATGCCATGAAACTTTTTGGTGATTTTTTACTGGACACAAGAGACCCTGGAAGCTTGGAGAGAGGGCCAGAAGTGGAAGGAGTGGGCCACAAGGCACCAGGGCGCGCCCAGGGGGAGGCGCGCCCTGGTACCTTATGGGGCCCACACAGCTCCGTTTGAGCTAATTCCACCACTATAAATTCTCTAAAATCAGGAAACCTACAGAGGAGTCCATGAAATACTTTTTCCGCTGCCGCAAGTTTCTGTTCCAGAGAGATCCCATCTGGAGTCCTTCTCCGGTACTCCGCCGGAGGGGGAATCGATCATGGAGGGGCTCTACATCGTCCTTGCTGCCCTTCCGATGACGCGTGAGTAGTTTACCACAGACCTTTGGGTCCATAGTTAGTAGCTAGATGGCTTCTTCTCTTTCTTTGATCATCAATACAATGTTCTCCTTGATGTTCTTGGAGATCTATTCGATGTAATCACTTTTTGCGGTGTGTTTGTTGGGATCCAATGAATTGTGAGTTTATGATCAGAATATGCATGAATATTATTTGAGTCTTTTTTGATCTCTTTTATGCATGATTATTATAGCTTCATATTTCTTCTTCGATCTATTGATTTGGTTTGGCCAACTAGATTGATTTATCTTGCCATGGGAAG